>SJYT01077248.1:28662-156361 GCA_006410635.1 Cephalophus harveyi
GCTGCCGCCCAAGGGGGCCGCCGGGAAGGCACAGGCGGTGGATGACTTCGGGTGTCTCCTGCCCCCCAGGAGAATCCTCTCAAGTGGTCTTGCTAATAAGGGTCCAAGGCCGGGTGGGGGCGGAGGAGGGAGCAGGCCTGGAGGAGGCCTCGGCCCCGGGGGAGGAGAGGGGGCGGGGCGGGACTGGGGCATCCGGATTGTGACCTGGTTTAAAGGATTTTCGGAACGGGCTAAGGGGCGGAGAAGGCAGGCGGTCTGGCATCTTCCCTGGCACAGAGGCCCCTGGCACCCCTGGGATTCCCCGAGGCAGGGTGAGCGGGCGCACGTACGCCCCAGCTCGCTGACTTCGGGGAGTCCCTGTGCCCTGGAATCAGCGGTAGGGAAGCCGGGGGTGGCGGCTGCGCGCGGCCCTGCCCCGCCCCGGGAGCTGCTGCCTTCTGACATCGCATCCTGTGGTGACCGCGGCCTCTTCCTCCCAGCCTGTCTGTCGCAAGGGCTCCTGGCGCTGAGCTGAGCAGACACCCTTGGAAACCAAGCCGCCGCCCTGCCACCCCAAAGGATTCCTCGCTCCTTCTTCTTTCGTGGGCACTTCCCATCACCGCGATCCTCTTTGGGACAAACTTTATTTCAAGCCCCTTTCCCCCAGCCCCGCCCTCTCGCAGTGAAAGTTTCTTGAATGGCGACCTAACTGCCCAAACAATTAGGAAGGTAAGTGGGGCCCCATCTTTCACTCTAATGAAAGGCAGCCAGAACTGTCTTGAAAAATCCCCTCTATATGAGACTTCCCTGCACTGCTCTCCTTGCGATCATGGGAAACTGCCCTAGTCTGCGAGCCGTTGACTTAGTTTCTCCTGTTCTTCCTTCATTCCCCAGTACCAGCCCCCGATTTTCAGTCTGAGCTCTGGCTGGCCCGGAAGCCTTCCCGTCTGTCCTACTGCCAGCCCTGGAAGAGCCTGAAACAAATCACTTATCTAGAAATTATGTTCTTGCTCCCTGTTTGACATAAATCGTTAGCAGGCTCTGATCCCACCCACTGCCACTTGAAATATCACTTTCAGAGATGGCATTTGGAAATGCAGTTGTCACGGGCTTTCCCTCCGAGGGGCTGGTTAAATGGATTAATTCATACTTCATAACTTGCTGCCTTTGGACAAGAACTAGCTTCCTGCAAGAGAGATTAATTGGCATTACCTTCCTGCAGGGCCAACCCGGGGGCAGCCAGCGTAAGGACTTTCCTGCTCTGTCCAAATTACAGGCTTTGCTCAGCCTCCCATCCTCGGAGGAGCCTCCCCTCATCCTGGGTTACAATGGCTTCTTTGGGGACAGTCATTTATTCACTGAGACATCCATTGGAGGACCTGCCTTCCCAAGCAGCCACAAAGGGGTTTGAGAGCCCATGAGGGAAGAGCCTTGTGACCAGTGAAAACCTTCCCATTTTTCTCTTTGGTTGGTCCAGTTTGCTTTGCAGATCCCATAGAACACAGACTCCTATCCAAAGCCCAGTGCTCAGCCAGTGACACCCAGAAGCAGAGGGGGCACGACAATTGGGTCCATTTTTCAGAAGAAAACATTGAAATGGATGTCTCTAAGACCCGTTTTCTAACACAAATCTGGTTTGAATAGGATGTCAGGGCTCAAACCTCGATGATACAGAACCCAAGTCACCAGGACCTCAAATACCCAGAACACCCGTCTTCTGGATTCTTTCCCCCCAGAAGTTCTGGGCAATGCTAGTTCACAATATTTGCCTGATCCTGACTGCCTGCGGAGCCACCAAGGACCCTAACGTTCGCAATTTCCGGGTTCATTCTTGAAATACTCTGTATACATCGGTACCTATGTGGCTCTAGGCACTGAATTCATAAAAACCACTCCTGTAGGTTGAACCAGAATTTGGACTGGAACTGAGCAGAGGAGTGCCTGAGGAATACAGACCTGGAGGCCCAGCCTGGGCAACAGTCCCACCCCTTCCCCTCCCCCATCTCAGCTCTCCCCAGAACCTATTCTTGAAGAAGCCCCAGGGTAGGGTGAGAGAAGAGTATTGATATGCTTATTTAAACTTCACAGGCCTGGGACCAACAGACTTTCCCCAGGTGAGAGAGAGAAAAAAAAAAGGTAAATACTCTCTGCTAGCAGATTTATGTAATTAGGAAAACAAATTGTTTTCAACAATCCGTTCACCAGCCTGCACAGAAGGCCTCCAGGCCAAAGCTAGGGTTTTTACATGCTAATTTCAAGACCTGCTTGGTTCCATTCCAGCCCCACTTGGTTAGCAAGCTCTTAATACTACAGCCCAGAACCTAGAGAAACATGGATACTCCGACCAGTTCCTGGTTCAGAAAGGCATCCCCCTACTTATTCTACATTCCAACTCCACTTCTCTAACTTCCAAAGATTTTCTTAAAAGCCCAAGGTCCAAAGTGGCCCGCTCCACCCGCTGGGCGCCTGCCTTGATAAGGATCTACAGGAAAGAGGCAGCAGACAAAGGCCCTCTCCACCTCTGCACGCAGTCACTCGGCGAGCTCTCCGAGTAACCTCGGCGAGGGGGGCACAGCCTGGGGGAATGACTTGGGAGGCAGAAGAAAAGAAGAAGCAAGGGAGAGCTGCGGCCCCAGCGCCGAGGCTCCTTGATGAATGCCCGGGAGCGCTTGGGAAGCCCGATTCGGGGATCAATAGCTGGTGGCTTTTCTTGCGGGTGTTTGAACTCCTCCTGCCGTGGGCCCTGGCGAGGAGGAGCCGCCAATAAATCAGAGCACTGCAGCCGGGAAGGCAGCCGTGGCTTGCACTGGAGGGCGCGGGAGGGAGGGCGTTTCACCCAGCCGGGGAGCCTGTCTTGTGGAATCCACCTCCACAGGACCACCCAGGCCATGGATCGTGACTCTATGGTGGAGTCTGGGGTGTGGAAGGAGCTTCCTCCAGGCCTCTCCAGCTCACCTCCAGAGGGATGGGCTCCTGGATCCTGTTCCAGCCCAGGCCAATGAGTATGAAAGAGCAAAGCCACTGGATGTAGTCCCCCATGAGTGGAAAAGTGGTTCCCAGGCCCAAGGCACGGTCACCTCCTCTGCACGGCTTTGCGGGGGGGAGGTGGAGGTGGCTAGGGGCATACAAAGCCCCAGTTCCCTCTAACTGAGGCTGAGAAGCAGAACAATGAACCCCAGAGTCACCCCAAGCCAGGTATTCCTCAAGCAGGGCTTGCTGATTCAGCAGGTTTCAACAAGGATCCCAGTGACTCAAGGATGTCATCCATGCAGGCTCCAGCACTCAGCTGCTGCTGCTGCTGCTAAGTCGCTTCAGTCGTGTCTGACTATTCGCGACCCCATGGACTGCAGCCTTCCAGGCTCCTCGGTCCATGGGATTTTCCAGGCAAGAGTACTAGAGTGGGTTGCCATTGCCTTCTCCAGCACTCAGCAAGGAGAGTGAAATAGACAAGGAGGCCCCGGGTGGTGTCCATGGGAGTGTGGTCGGCACGAGCCCAGGCCTTGGGAGCTGCCTGGCCATCTGTCTCCACACAACTGGGCCTCCTTGGGGTGCATGGAGTGGGTTCAGAAAAGGCACACACACATATGGGGGATAACTGCCCACGGGGCATTTGTCTCACTGCCAGCTCAGTTGCCCCAGGAAGACTCAAGCAGCTGCACTGGGCGTGAGTCGATTCAGGGACTCTGCCTTCAGGGACCTTCTCCTGGGGCTTCTGCCCACCTCCGAGGGGTCAAGACACAAACTCCCGTGTCCTTCACTAAACCTGTTCCCTCTGCCTCTTTCCCTCCCTCCTTCACCTTGATTCTGCACGTACAATCTCAAAGAAGGAAGGCCCAGCTGAGGTTCGGCTCCCAGCCAGCCAGTGCAGGAGTCTCAGCCAGCCCTGGGCCCCTAGCCACACATAGGGACACCGGGAGGGCACAGTCCCACTGGGGACACCCAGCTGAGACTCCCAAGCTGGCTCCAGGCCTCTCCTCTGTCCACAGTCATACAGAGCTCCTGGAGACAGAGTATCTGCTAGAGCCAGGCACAGTTCTAGGCACTTTCCAAGTATCAGCATGCCATCCTCACCCAAAGCCTCTCTGATGAAGTATGATTAATTCCGCACTGCAGAGGAGAATAGTGAGGCACAGAGAGGGTTAGACAACTGGCAGAAGGATTTAAACTAACCAGCCATCTGGCTATAAAGTCTGCACCAGTAACCTTCAGATTGTATTCCCAAGATGGGACTCCAGAGAGTGATCATCAAAGTCACACAGTGAGTTAGAACTGTGCAGAGTCGTGTCTCCCTGACTCATATTCTTTCTAGCACACCATATTACGCATATGGAAATATCTACTTTCTTTGTATTTCTTTTTTCCTGTTTAGCCTCTGTGCGATTTAACCATCCAGCCTGCATTCTGGCTTGTCCAGGGCTCCACCTGAAGGTGGGGCGGGGGTAACAGTGGAGAATGAGACTTCCCTGGCTCTGAACCTTTTGTCACTGCTCCCCACCCTTCCTGGATGTATTCCACAGTAGGGCCCTCATCCCCCACTCAGGCTGCATTCCCAGCAGTCTGTATTTGGCATCAGGCCAAATCTTACAATCATTTCGTTAAGAAAACAAAACCAACCCCTGCCCCACACTCGATGGGCACCTCTGAGAAGCCCCACGGTCGTGAGGTTATTGGGGATCCAGGAAAGCCTCCTGCCAGACCGGAGGAGGAGAGAGGATGGGGGCAGGAACCCAGAAAGCAGGCCTGGAACGGGCCCTCAGGTGGCTTCTGTCTTTAAGCGCTGCTGCCTGCCCCTCCACCCACGCGGCTGGGAAGGCAGCCACACCCAGGCTGTCTGCCCCTGTCACGGGGATGTCCACAGCCTGTCAGCTACCCAGAGAGTTCGGAGGGGTTTCAGCAAAGACGGGAAGGCACTGACCAGGTCTCTGCTAGCTGAGGAGCTGTGGAGGGAGGAGGTGTGCCTGGATTTGGAGGCCGAGGCTTAGGAGACAAGCGCTGACTAGCTGATGGCCTTGGACAAGTCACTTTGGCTTCCTTGGACCTCCGCCTCCTCCTTTGTAAAATAGGAGCGAGGCCAGCAAATACCAGGTGCCGAGGAGGACCAAAGAGATAACAGCGATCATTCCCAAGAGGCTGAGAGGCCACAGGGTTGTGGGTGCCCACATCCCCAAAAGACGCTGAAGCGCTCACCCCCAGCTCCTGTGAATATGACCTTTTCTGGAAACAGGACAACAGATGATCGAGTTAAAATGAGTTCATTAGGGTGGACCCTAATGTCATAGGGCTTCCCAGGTGGCTTAGTGGTAAAGAGTCCGTCTGCCAATGAAGGAGACGTGGGTTCGATCCCTGGGTTGGGAAGATCCCCTAGAGAAGGAAGTGGCAACCCATTCCAATATTCTTGCCTGGAAAATTCCAGGGACAGGGGAGTCTGGTGGGCTACAGTCCATGGGGTTGCAAAGAGTCAGACACGACTTAGTGACGGAACAGCAGCAGCAGCAGCTAACCCCATAAGGCTGGTGTTTTGATAAAAAGTAAAAATGTGGACAGAGACAGACATGCCCGCAGGGAAAGTGTCCTGTGAGGACTGGAGTTCTGATCTCAGGAGCCGGGAAACTACCAGAGGCCGAGAGAGAAGCCTGGCAGAGGTCCTTCCCTCGTGCCTTCTGAGGGAACACAGCCCTGCCACCGCAACACGTGGATCTCAGACTTCTGGCCTCCAGAGCCGCGAGACAGACAGCCCTTGCTGTTTAGGCAACTCCTGGGCTACTGTGTTACGGCGTCTCCACAGCCTGACGCACACGGCGACGCTACCGAAACCCAAGTTCACAGCTCGTCATCCCTCTTAAACTGCTCCCCTCAGTCAGCTGCAAAATTCCACGTCTGTGTGATGCCCCACAGGACCCTGACTGGCCGGGCCCCTGTCGCCTCCCGACCTCATTTCCTTCCAGTCTCCCTGAGTTCAGACTGCAGACGCCCCCAGCACTCTTTTCCAGGTGTCCAGACTCACCTCCCGCCCCCCGCAGGCCTCCACCCGGGGGACACGCGAGTCTCAGGAAGCCTTGCTCAGCCACTCGGCTCAAAGCTGCAGGCCCTCCTCAGTGGCTACCACTCCCCCCTGACTTAGGGTCCTCCTCAGCTGATGATCAATTATTCCAGTTGTTTCTCTTGGTACCCTGTCTCCCTTGTTAGCAGTCAAGCTCCCTGTCAACAGCGACTTCTGTCTGTTTTGTACGTGTTTTATCGATAGGATCTAAACCATGCCAAGCAGATGCTTGATATCTGCGGTGTGAATGAAGTACAGACCAGCTACCTGGATGAATAAAAGAATGAGGGAATGAACGAGTGAACAGTACGGGCTGTGGTGCCCTGCTTCTGCTCTCTGATGCCGCTCAGACACTGGGTCCCCGACATGCTGTCTGCAAGAACGTGGGATGTTCTCAGTGGAAGCTGCCTGTGCAGACAGGAAGCAAAGGGCTGCCAGAGGTGGTGAGGAGCTCGCCACCCAGGCCCCTAATGAATCTCTTCCCATTGATTTTTGGAGTCGCCTTTGAAGGGATGGGAGGGCCAAGGCGGCTCGGATGTCCGCGCCTCAGCACTCTTGGGGTTTCATTGCTTCTCCCAGGACACAGCTTTGATGGGGGGCTTCCGGACAGCCCCCCAGTTGGACTGACATGAGCTCCCTGCAGTTGGAAAGGCAATTTCCCTTCCTGCTGTAGCTGCTGGTCTCTCTGCCTGCCCGGCTGGGCGACACACCTCCCTGTCTGGGCTGGGGCGGCCAACTTCACTTCTGATGCTCCCCAGACAAAGGCTCGCACAGGCACCACGAGGGTGCTATCCTCCACTCTGTGGAGGAAGAAATGGAGCTCAGATAGGGGAAGCATTTCAGTCCGGACACTCTGACTCAAGGCTGAGGCGGGTGGGGGCCGGCAAGGCTGAATCAGGCTGCCCCAGCAACCACTTGACCCCAGGGTGCCCGGCAACCCACACAGCCTGTTTCACGCAGCGCCTTTCCCTACAGCGCCTCTGCTTGCCTGTTTGGAACCACCAACTCATTTAGCACTGGAGTGAAGAGAGCCTAGTCTTAATTTTCAGATGAGGAAACAGAGGCTCAGAGAGGGACCAGGGCTTCCTCCAGTCACACAGCCAGTTAGTGGTAGAGATAAGACTAAATCCAGGGCTTCTGGCTTATTCCAGAGCCCCAAGCCATCTCACCCAGTGTCGTGCTTCCACCAACGGTAATGTCAAGGGTGTGTTCTGCAAACTGTAAAGTCCTAGACACATGAGGACTTACCATTCTAAAGGGCTCTTGGCCATTCACTGTCTCTTTCTATGAGCTGGGATTCAGATGGGGATGGCCTGCCCCACTCTGTTCTTCCCCTTCCTCACAGGGAGGTTGGGGGCCAGACCCTGGACCTTTGTCCTTTCCTCATCCACAGTGGAGGGGGGGCGGGGGGGGGCGGGGTCACATGCACCAGGAAGACAGATGGGGCATAAAAGACGATAGGCTTGGGCTCGAAAGAAGGAAGGAGCTCCTGACAGGGGTGCCCATGCTGGCAGTGAGCACCTTGTCATCCAAGGTGTGTAAGTGGAGGATGGAGAGTTGCAGAGGGGATGCTGCAACGGTAGGCTTATGGTTTCTGAGGCCCTCTTGGTTCTGGGGTGCTGTGATAGGTGAGAAGAGAGGAGGGTGCTTGAGAAGCATGCCCAAGCACCTCAGTGCATCTTGGGCAGCAGTACAGCAGTTTTATGAACTTCCTAAGCCCATTAAATCTCACCAGGAACCCTGCGTCCTCTGGTGCTCTGCCCACCCGCCTTTCCTGACAGTCCTGTGGGAGAGAACACCCCCTCCAGGTGCCTGCTCCTCTCCAGCCCCATGCTCCCTGCTCATGGCAGCCCAGGGGACCCAGTGCCTTCCCTCACTCCTGCAGTGTGGTCCCAGGTGTCCTCCACCCCCGGGGTCTCTGGACGTGAGCAGACAGGCCACACAGGAATGTCTGGGGGAAATCCAAAGTGGCCGCCAGGGCAAGGCAAGGAGTGGGAGGCCCGATGTTGAAATCAGGATCCGCAGAGCTGAGCTCAGCAGGTGGGAACAGCACACCCCTCAGCCCAGAAGCCAAGTCCCACGCTGAGACAGATGCTGCCCGGGAGAGAGGCTTGGGGGTTTGCCATGTGACCAAGGGCAGGTCAGTATGTCTCTCCACAGCTTCTCCACCCAGTGAAGACATCTAGTGCAAATGCAGGACATTTCTGCTGGGGACACTTGTCTCCCCAGTTCTGGCTGGGAAGGCCTCAAGAAGTGGCACTATTGATCTGACCCCCACTGATTTCCTGTAAAGGGTGGAGCAGGCCAAGCAAGATGCTTAAGATATACAGTCTGCCCTCCATAACCAAGGACCCTGCATCTGTGGATTCAAGCAATTGTGGATCAAAAAGATTTTGAAAAAAATTTTTTTTCAAAAAGTTCCAAAAGGCAAAACTTGAACTCACTGCATGTTGGCAACTATTCACATAGCATTTACATTGTATTTATAATGATTTAACTTTTCACTCTCATGCACTGGAGAAGGAAATGGCAACCCACTCCAGTGTTCTTGCCTTGAGAATCTCAGGGATGGGGGAGCCTGGTGGGCTGCCGTCTATGGGGTCACACAGAGTCGGACACGACTGAAGTGACTTAGCAGTAGCAGTAGTAGGCTTTATAAGTAATCTAGAGATGATTCCAAGTAAATATAAGCACATCAGTTTTGGTAGACTGTGAGTTCCATGAGGACAGAAATTTTGTGTTTTGATCACTGCTGAATCCCTAGTGGCTCATACTTGGCACATAGTAGGTGCTTAACAAGTATTTGTTGAACAATGGTTATTCATCAAGTTATTATCCCATGGAAGTTAGATTTCAGCTATTCTTTAATTTCTTTTTAATTTTCTGCATGCCATAATTGTTCTGTGAGGAGTTTGCTATGAGAGATAAACACCCCCATACAACCACTCTCATTTTAGAATTAAATGAATTCAAAGTGAAGACTTTGCCCACCCTGAAAAGCACTGTGCGTCATCTTCAGAAGCAAGAACTCGCGAGGCAACCGTAGAGCAACTGTGCGCGCGCAGCTGACACTTTTGCGACACCACAGACTGCAGCCCACCGGGCATCTCTGTCCATGGGCTTCACCAGGCAAGAATACCTGAATGGGTTGTCATTTCCTCCTCCAGAGGGTCTTTCTGACCTAGGAATCCAACCGGTCTCTCCTGCATTGGCAGGCGGATTCTTTTACCACTGAGCCACCATATCACCAAATGAGCTTCCCGGGACCAACCTGTAGGCAGCCAGGGCGAGCATATCTGGAAAGTCCCCATCCATCCCTTTCTTTCTGCATACATCACAATTTCACCTCCATAGTTTCTTAACTGGGAGAACAGCCTCCAACCTGGTTTCCTGCCTCTGGTCTAGGTCCCTTCTCTACCCTGGGCTTTCTCAAAAGCAAATGTGATCACATCACTCTCTGTCTAAAACCTTCCCTGGCTCCCCAGGGCTGTCAGGGTCAAGTTCAAATTCGAACGCCTTAAATTGGCACTCAAGGTCCTTATGTATGGTCTCTGAGAGCACCCGTGTGCTAGCTTCAACCAGGGTTGCTCCTGTCTGGATGCCTCCAGCAGGTGCCTCAAAGACATTTACAAACCCTGGTTCATCCAGCTTTACTGGAGGCGTGTTCCCCCTCTGAATTCATATGCCAATCAAACTGTTGAAGAGTGGCTGGTACCAGTATGTAGCTGGGAGGAGAAACTGCCACAATCCAAGGGTGGCAGAGAATCTGAATCTTGACGTGGGGGGTCTTGTCCAGGGGGAGAGGAGCCAGGACCCCTGTGATGAATTTGAGATGTGGGACAAGCCATGGGCCCTCAGCTTGGGTTGGGGCTGTCGAGGAGGAAAAAAGTCAGCCCTGAGGTTTGGGGCTCAGCAGCTGAGCCTCTTGCCTGCCTCAGTTTCCACATCTGGGGTGCAGGCTTGGGACGCAAGGTAGGAAAGCACAACTCTGAGAGCAGGACACCTGCTGTCCCCTCCCCCATCCCAGCAAAGGGAGCCCAAGCCCCCCTTGGGCCTCAGACAGACCTGGGAGCGTGGTGTGTAATTGAATTTGGCCTCATTACCTAATTGTGCGGAGGAACAACCAGTACCGACAGAAGCCTCAAGTGTCGGGGGTGACTGGAAGCCAGGAGCCACGAGGCAGCCTGCGGGTTCTCTAGGCATTTAGCGGGGCAGTGCCAGCACCCGTGCCTTCATATCCTTTAAGCTCTCAGTTGCCTGGAACCCTGGGAAGCAGGGGGCAACGGTTCTCATTCTATAGGAGAGGAAACAGGCTCAGAGAGGAGCATCTTGCGCAAAGTCAGAAGCAGAGAGAACAGTTGAAGCCACAATCCTGCTGGAACTGGGGCCTTTGCACATGCTGTTTCCTCCACCTGAAATGCCTTTCTCTGTCCTTCTCTTTGGGCAGACTTTCTCCTGGGAGCCTTTCCGTGAGGATCATTTCCTTGAGAAAGTTTCTCTAAGCTCTGAGGCTCAGTCCCCTGCCCCCCTCGGCTCCTATAGAGCCGGTCATAACAATTATATCATCATTGGAGGGCGCTTATCCCAAGTTTGTCCTCTCTATCAAGCCCTGAGCTCCTACAAGGTAAGGCTCACTCACCCGATCCAGGCATTCGGCATAGGTCTAGGACACAGGGGTGCTCAACGCCTGTTTGCTGAACGAATGGGTGAACAGCCTCTAAAATCTGTTTTTATTTCCTATATGCAGTCTACTGGTTTCTCGCCATCACTGGCCTGGGCCTTGGGGGTGGGGGGCCCCATCTGCAAGGAGTGCTGCGCCTGGGGCTATGACCAGGGCCCCGCAGAGTCACAGGGAAGCACAGAGGAGCCACTCTGCAGGGCCCTGAGCTGGCAAAATACTGGCAAAATACAGCATGTGCAAAGGCCCCGGGTGCAGCTTCAGATACGACATCCCACCACTGGGAGATGGGAGATGAAGGGACCGCCCAGGGTCGCCCAGCCCGCAAGCAGCTAGAACGGGAAGCTCGGATTGCCTGAGTCTGGGACCTGGCCTTGCCACCCCTCACCACGCTCTTATCAAATGACAGACGGAATGAACAAGGCTGACTGACAGAAGGACATGTAACTTAATCCACAGAAAATCATGTGAAAAGTGGAGTTTCAGGTCTTGTGAAACAAGGCAGGAGAGAGATTATTAGATCCCTCCACAAAGGCATCTGCGCAGTGAGCTAATCCACGTGCAGCCCTACGCCCCAGGTGCATCCAGGCTTCCATTCATGCAGGCTCGGGTTGTCAAGCCTCCCTCCTTTTTCTATAAGGCGGTCTGACCTGGTACCCAAGTGTGCAGGAGCGGGACTGCCTGGGTCTAATTCTAGCCCTGCCACTTGCTAATTGTGTGGCCTTGAGCAACTAATTAACCCGAGTCTCAGTTTCTTCTCAAGTTTTTATAAAGATGAAAGGAGAGGAAGTCTGTGCAGTATTTTGCCTAGCGTCTGGAACACGGTAAGAACTCAATAAAACTTCACTTAATTGATTCATAGTAGTAGGGAAATAATGGTAGTACTAGAAACAATAGGCTAGTGCGAGTAATCGCAATAGCCGTAAGAGGAGCTGTCTTGGGAGTAACAGTGCTGCTGCTAGTAATGAGAAGAAGATCAGCGTTAAGCACTGTATCAGGCTGGGGCTTCCCTGGCGGCTTACTGGTAGAGAATCCGCCTGACAATGCAGGAGACGTGGGTTCAGTTCCTACGATGGGAAGATCTGCTGGAGAAGGGAATGGCAACCCACTCCAGTATTCTTGCCTGGGCAATCCCATGGACAGAGGAGTCTGGTGGGCTACAGTCCACCAGAGCCAGACACAACTGACCAGCTAAACAACAACAGCTGTTACCAGGCGGGTCGTGCCGCTGGCACAATCAGGGATGCTGGGGAGATTGCTCCGTCTCTGTGCCAGTCTCCCCTCAGATGAAAATAGGCCAGGTGATTCGGGAAGGCCCTCTGCAGTCTGACAATCACATCCAACAGTATCAGTGGCAATTAAATCGATACTACTACAGATACTTACTATTTATCCTTATTATACACCCACTGTACTCCAAAAGGGCACTGTTCTCCTGCTTCCCCTTTCCTCTCCGGGACACAGTATCCTCCTCCCCAATCCAGCCTTCTTCCTCCCACAGCTCATTTTTTGGGAGACGGTACTCTCCACCCACCTGTCTTGCCTCAGTCACTGGGCTATGTATGGCAAATGGATACTGAGTCTTCACTATGTGCAAGGCACAGCTTCCGCCACATCATCTATCTAATTCCCAACACCCCAGACATCACAGACAACTGGGAGGGAGGTATGGCTATCGTCCCGTTTCCTGATACTACCGCTAAGGCTCAGAGAGGTTACGTCAGTTACCCGAAGTCACACAGCTTGAAAGCAGGGAACAAGATGCAAACCCAGGGTGGCCTGCCTCCACGGCTAGACATGCCACATGGGTGATTTCTACCCTTCAGAGGTCCTGTTGCCCTACTCCACCCCATTCAGGTGCTCCTCACTGCTGGCCCTCCCCTACAGACATAGTACGAGGTCTCTTTCTGTACTCAGTGACGATGACACAGTGCCATAAACTCCACAGACAGACCCCTCCTCCTAGCAGCCATGAATCAGTCTCTCCCCAGTTGGTCCGGAATGATCTAAGTTCCAAGCCTCCACTGGCCGCCTGAGAGCCAGCCCTCAGGCGCAGCTAGAGTGGCCAGCACTGGGTCTTAAACAGGAGATGCATGACAACGTTAAAGCCTCAGGAGATCCGTCATGGAATCGGAGCCCCTGGCAGTTGTGGGTATGTGTCTCACCCGGCCTCAGGTGGCCCCCCGTGCCGTGGCTGCCCACTGGTGGTGCTGGGCTCCCTGATCCCCCAGAGTCACCCTGCATTTCCTGATGCCATTGCTCTTAGTATCACCAGCTCTTAGTATCTATGGACACGCGGATCTTCCAAGCTGAGGAAGCCCCTTCTGTACCAGGAGGAGGCCTGTGACCTGAACTCTGACGTCCAGCCTTGGCCAGACCAGGCCACCAGCAGTGCTTGGGAGGGAACAGACCCCGCGGAAGGGGCCACCTTTCCGCTCTCTGTCCTCTCTCTCTAGGAGGGCGGTGCCCTTCTCCTCTGTTGTTTTTCTCCCCTCACAGTTCTCTCTCCATTCAGGGTGAGAGGAAAGGACCAGACGCAGAAGCCCTGTCCCAGGGGGTAGGCTAGTCTCTCCCCAGAGATGCTGAGGCACGGCTCACAGTCACACGGGGGGCGGGCGCCTCGCCAGCACTTGGCTTCCCCACGGAGCTCGATGGCAACCAATTTCCCGCCGTCTGTGCCTGGGGAGGGCGAGCTCCCATTTTCTCTCTTCCCGGCACCGTCTGCACAGACGTGGGCCCTTCACACACACGCGGGCCCCTTGCCTCCCGGCCTCCCGGCAGACGCTTAATTGGGCGGCAGTGATTCTAAACATCTGGGCGGCACATCTGAGAGTGGGCTCGGGACCACACGGAGCCTGGAGGAAACGGGAAACCATGCAATTATGTCACTTCCTCGGCTGAGGGTACTCAGGAGGGGGACAGCGCCAGGCAGCAGCAGGCATTTATTTCTGGGGGTGCGTCCCAGGGCTGGGCAGTCTGGGGGTGGACTGGGGGGTGCCCCCGAGGACAGTGAACCTGAGGACGGAGCAAGAGGCTGCAGGTGACACCTCGGCAGAGCTGAGCTGCAGCCAGCGGTACCAATGGTGCATGGAGCTGTGGTCCCAAGGGGAAAGGAAAGACAAAGGAAATGAAGGCGAGAGGAAAGGAGAGGGGAGGACTGCGATGTAGAGAGAAGAAAAGAGAGGGAGGGAAGAGNACGGAGCAAGAGGCTGCAGGTGACACCTCGGCAGAGCTGAGCTGCAGCCAGCGGTACCAATGGTGCATGGAGCTGTGGTCCCAAGGGGAAAGGAAAGACAAAGGAAATGAAGGCGAGAGGAAAGGAGAGGGGAGGACTGCGATGTAGAGAGAAGAAAAGAGAGGGAGGGAAGAGGGAAGGAGAGAGGGAGGGGGCGTGAAGTGGGGGGAAACACGGGTAGAGAGAGAGAGAGAAGAGAAAGAGCCAGAAGGACAGAGATGGAAGATTATTTTATTGTGTTCAGCACAGAGAGAGCTGTTGCTTGCTTCCGGGTGATGGAGCTGCTCCTGACAGCTCACCAGGAGAGTGGGGTCCCCTCCCCCACCGCCCCCAGAGGATGCACGGTGGACACAGATCCAGTTCTGATCTCAGCTCCCTGCTCCCCAGCTGTGTGAACCTAGGTGTGGACTTCACTTTTCTGAGCCTCAGTTTTCCCCATCTGTAAAAGGGGACAGAGCTCTCCCTCATGGGCTGTTGGAAAAGTCAAGGCTCTCACTTGTGTGAAGCGCTGGCAGAGCCCGGGGTGTCCCTGAACTGTTCCTGGTTTTTCTAGCAGCTCTGGGTTGGGAGAGCTTGCTGCTGGAAGTGGCCGGCCCCAGGCCCCAGGGGATTCTGCATACCACTCCTCCTCCCTTTCAGCTTCTCCCTTGGCTGATGTGGGTCTGTTGACATTGTGTTTTTTCTTAAACTGTCTGGGTCTGTGAGCTTCTCAGGGATATAGACAATTTCTAACGTTACCTGAGTGCCAGTCATGAAGTCTGCATATAATAGTTGCCCATGCACGTTTGTGGAAGGGGTGAATTAGTTTAGCCTTTGCACCCAAGTTTCTGCTGTTATTATAATTATGTGCCTGTTTCAAAGGCAGGCTCCTAATTTTTCCCACTAGTAATTCCTGTTTCCTGCCAGAGACAATAGTGGCTTTTCATCCCAAACAGGTGAGGCTGGGTCTTTTGGAATTCCCTACAGGAGTCCAGCCCCAGGCAGCGTTTTCCACCTGGCCAGCCTCAACAAGCCAGAAAATGTGTGGAGGAATATAATGAAGCATCTGTTAATAGCTCTTCAAGGAAAGTCATTGGCTAGAGTTCCCAAGCTCTGGAGTCTGTTTCTCTGGGGACCAGGAATAGCAAGGACAGGCAATGACTGAGGCAGCGAAGGTTCCTTCCAGCCACCTGCCTGGCCACCACCCTGTCCCCAGCGGGAGGAATTACCACCTTGCAGAGCTTCCACTGCAAAACACAAACACCTGGTTGCCTGGGCAGCACCTTGCCAGGGTGACGTGATCCAGATGGTCTCTTGAGAGGCAGCTGGGTTGCCAAGGAAACAGAATTGCTGCCGCTCCAGCCAGGAGACCCGGATTCTAGATCTTTTGGACCCCAAGCTTAGAAAAGTGAAGTGATTTGCATAAACTCACACAGCAAGTATATTTTAGAGACTGTACTGTAAAGCAGGACTTAATAATCAAAATGGTTATGTACGAAGCCCTTCTGAGATGCCAGCTTGAGTTAAGTACTTTGTACTTTTTACTTTGTGAGAGACTGGGAGATATGGCTGGGGTCACATGTGGCATGGAAGTGATGGAGCTGAGCTGAGCCCAGGTCAGCTTGATCCTTAAACCTGAGCTTGGACCCCTGTCCCACACTGCCCTGCCTGTGGTTTCTAGATCTTTTTCTCTGCTTGTCCTGAGACCAGTGCTGTTCCAGCAGCTGGCTGGACCTGACTCAAGGGCCACTGAAAGTGTGGAGACCAGGCTGGGAACATGTAGGCTAAGACTACAGTTTCCAGGGCCTGGTTCCTCCTAAGCCCTTGCTCTGCTGTGCACGGGATTTCGGTAGCTTATGAGGGGCAAGAGGATGGGGGTCTGTTGACCAGGGTCTTTCTATCCGTCCCTGCTTGCCAGATGGTCCCGGGGACAGGCCGAGCATGACACTCACAATGAGCCTGATCCGTGAGAGAGAAGGTACAACAACCGAGGAGGAACAGAAGGAGTGAGGCCAGGAGCTGGAGCAGGCTGGTCTACACCATCACCCTGATTCTCTTGCTTTTTTTCATCTTTTCTTTAGTCTCAACCGTCCAAATATCTATCTGGTGAGCGCCATCTATCCACTCATTCCTCGCCTTGTTACACAACAAGATTTGTGCAAGTGAATAAATTTCTTTGTTTATTAGTTTTCCGATCTATAAAATGGGTTGGTTCGTCATGAGAATCAGTGCTGATGTTCATAAAATACCCAGCATAGAGCCTGGCATGAAACAAGAGCTCTATAAGTAGTAGTAGTGAAAATGTTAGTCCTTCAGTCATGTCTGACTCTTTGCAACTCCATGGACTGTAGGCCGTCAGGCTCCTCTGTCCATGGAATTCTCCAGGCAAGAATACTGGAGTGGGTAGACAGCCATTCCCTTGTCCAAGGTATCTTCCTGAGCCAGGGACTGAACCTAGGTCTCCTGTACTGCAGGTGGGTTTTTTTACCATCTGAGCCACCAAGGAAATGGTACTTTATTTTTAATTTTAATTTAATTTTTTTTTTGTGGGGCTATGCTGCACAGCATATAGGATCTTAGTTCCCTGATCAGGGATGGAACCCTTATTCCCTGCAGTGGAAATGCCAAGTCCTAACCATTGGGCCATTAAATGGTCTTTTAAATGTCACTTTCTCTCTTGAAAGACTTTTGAGAAAGGTTGCTAGGAGACTTGGAGAGACAGAGGCCCTCAAACCTCCCAGGCCAAGGCACAGACAGGGTGCTGTTGGCCCTATCTAGGCCGCCTCAGCCAGCTCTCTACTCTCCACTCAGCAGGCTGTCTGCCTCCCCGACTAGAGCCCAGCCTCCTCTTCGGGGGGAAAAGAAGATGCCGTCTTAACCCCATGTGATCCTCTGTTGTCTTGGAGACAGCTGTGGACTTCTGGCCTGAAGCCTCAGGAAGGGGCCATTTCCTGGACTGAGTTGATAGGATCCCAATCACCTACCTGGGTTTCCCTGGTAGTTCAGTGATAAAGAATCTGCCTTCAGTGGAGTAGATGCAGGCTCTACACCTGGGTCAGAAGATTCCCTGGAGAAGGATACGGCAACCCACTCCAAAGTGCTTGCCTGGGAAATCTCCCGGACAGAGGAGCCTGGCGGGGTACAGGCTACAGAGTCGCAAAACAGTTGGACATGACTTAGTGACTAAACAACACCCTCTATCTACCAACTTGGAGGTGGGTGCGGTTGGCATTGACTTTGGCCCTATCTAAGTAGAGGTTCCCTATTTTCCAGACCCGACACTACAACACACGGTCAGGCACAGGGCTTTAGGCCACCTCCAGGTTGGGCTTCCCTGGTGGCTCAGAGGTTAAAGCGTCTGCCTCCAATGCAGGAGACCCGGGTTCGATCCCTTGGTCAGGAAGATCCCCTGGAGAAGGAAATGGCAATCCACTCCAGTATTCTTGCCTGGAGAATCCCATGGACGGAGAAGCCTAATAGGTTACAGTCCATGGGGTCGCAAAGAGTCGGACACGACTGAGCGACTTCACCTTCACCTTCCAGGTATGTGAGGCATCCTAAGAAAGTCTGAATGCCAACGCGTTGAAGTAAGATGCTAACATGTATATAGCACTTGGAACTTTCCCAATGGCTGAGCGGTAAAGAATCTACCTGCAATGCAGGAGATGTGGGTTCAATCCCTGGGCTGGGAAAGTCATCCTGGAGAAGGAAATGGCAACGCACTCCAATATTCTTGCCTGAGAAATCCCATGGACAGGAGCCTGGCGGGCTACAGTCCATGGGGTCACAAAAAGTCAGACATGCCTGAGCACACACACTGAGTATATGCCAGGCCTCATTCTCAGCACTATACGTATACATATACTATACATGGACTCACGTAATACCTCTGATGTAGGCATTGTTAGTATCCCCTTTTATCGAATGAGGCAAGCTTGGCACAGAGAGCTTACGTGACTTTTCCAAGGTCACAGAGCTGGTGAGTGGAGGTCCGGGTGCTTTTCACAACCAGACATGCTATTGCAGAGTCCATGCTTTTAACTACTACTCCATTCGTGTAATAGCTGAATAGTTTCTGGAAATAAAGACATTTGGAATTGGGGCCAACCAGGAAGCTGTGATGACAACACTTGACCTGCACTGACTGTTTACCGAGTGCGAGGCTCTCTGCTCTTCACCATCCACGAGACCGTGAGGATTGAATGAGGTCAAAGATGTGAAGGTGTTTAACCCACCAACAAGGACAAATCATTGTCGAATACTTAATATTTCCACCTGCACACAGTTCAGGTGATCTTGACAAGCTCTCTTGAGTCATTACCCTGTCCTTCCCAGCATTTCATTTCAACCTGCACATAGAGAGGAGAGGGCAGCTGATGACTTCAGGGCTAGGTATTCTTGTTTGAATTACAATTCTGGCCTTGGTCAAATTGCTCAATCTTCCTAAACCCCAGCTTCCTCATCTATAAAATGGGGGCAGAGATGGGTCTGGGATCATTGTAGATTTTGCATTCAGTGCCTGGTACTGGGAAAACACTGAGAAGATATTTGCTATCATCATGATTGAAAGGGGCTATAAATCAGATTCTTTTCCTAAGCCAGTTGCCCTGCCCTGGACTCTCTAAGTCTAAAGAAGCAAGGCTGATGATACCTGCACTGCTGTTAATTCCTGTCCGTCTGTCTAACTCAGAAGGTATTTACAAGGCCATGGCTTGCAATGCATGCCTTAAAAGTTCCATAACCACCTCGCCCACTTTCTGCCAAGTCCCTGCTCCATTTCACTCTCACACCCTCGAATCCCCTGAAATCCTTCCTCTGGGGGTGAGAAAGCTAAGCTCCATCTTAAAACCAAAGCTCTGGCTTCCTTAATCCTCTTACCTGGCTCTTTTCTCTGCAGAATTAATTGCTGCCCATGGCTTTATTAACTTCTAGGGCAGCCATGGCATCTTCAGGGCACTTCTAGGGCAGCCATGGCATCTTCAGGGCACCCTGGGGTGGGGTGGTGGAGACTGTTTTGGCAGGACCTCTGTCCCAGATGCACCTTTGGTCTGGGTGGTGGAAGGCTGGGTGGTGGCTGGAAGGTGGTGATACCTTGGTGCCTGAAGGGCGATAATGCTGTGGTCCTGCATCTCCCCAGAGACCATGTGCCTCCTCGGGGACACCAGCAGAGAAGCAGAGATAGCCACAGCTTGGCTCCACTTACCACCTCCCTACCCCTCAGAGCCTCAGACTCCTCCTCTTTAAATGGGAATAAGCCTGCCTTGGGCTTCCCTGGTGGCTCAGATGGTTAAGAATCTGTGCCTGCAATGTGGGAGACCTGGGTTCAAGCCCTGGGTCAGGGAGATCCCCTGGAGAAGGACATGGCAACCCACTCCAGTATTCTTGCCTGGAGAATCCCATGGACAGAGGAGCCTGGCAGGCTATAGTCCATGGGGTTGCAAAGAGTTGGATGCGACTTAGCGATGAACACTCACTTTTCACTTTCGAGTCTGTCTCGGGGACCTCATGGGGCTGGACAAGGAAGGCTGTGAAAAGGACTGTGTCTGTGTGTAGGATAACTGTCATTTCTCACCCTCAGAAAGGGAGCATTGATTTCAAACCCCGAGAGCAGGGACTGTGTGGGGTGCATTTATGTGTGCGTGTAGCCCCCGTGCTTGGCACGGAGTGGGCCTGGCACAGGACGGCTTATCGTTCCTTGCCCTGAACATTTCTGTTGAGTATTTTTTATTTTTGAGAGGCATTCCCACGCCCTTGACCTCATCATTGTTCCTGTAGCCGTGAAGGTAGAGAAATGGTCTGGATGCACAAGGCTGTGGAAGAAATGGATGCTGAAGGTGGGGGAGCATGGCCTGCCAGGGGAGGCAGAGATGGAAGGTGGCCCCCAGACCCCCACGGCCTTGTTCAGGGGCTGTCTTCTTTGTCTGGAGGACCCTGAAGTGTGGACTGGGGAGGCAGCCCCCGAGATGGCTTAAGGTGATCACGGGATCAGATGAGAAAACCATTGCTACATCGGCTCTCTTCCCATTTTGGGGATGTTGCCAGTTCAGGGAGAAGAGCATCACTTTCCTGAATCCCAGGCTCCATTTTTAACTGGCAGAGAGCTGGCCCAGACTCTACCATGGGGCAGGCACCTGGAGCTATACCTGGACGCAGGGTCCACTCTCTACTGTCTTTACTTGGACGGTTAGCATCTAAATATGGCCAGGGAGGCTGGTTTGCCAGATAAGGTAGCAATAGAGAGAAGAACGTTTTCTTTTCAAATTCCCATCTTGAAGTCAAAATAAGTAAGCAACCACATGAAGCAGATCATCAGAGTGTGAGTGGGACTGGAGCATGGCAGGGTAAGATGAGGGTGGGATGCAGGTGATGGAAAGGGGGCCAGGGACTTGCTGGTGGTGTGGACACCTCACCACGCACGCCCGGGTGATCATGGGCACTGTGGCTCTGCCGGGCATCTCCGCCAAGGCGTGTACTGGAGGGTACATTCACCCGCCCCGACCCCAAGGAGACCCCAGCCAGTAACAGGTGCCAGATGTTGGATAAAAGCCTCCTCGTTCTGGCTTCTTAGGCTGACTGAGGGATGCATTCTACTCCATCCCCAGGAGCTCCCCGCACCAGATAAGGCACTTTTCACATCACACTTTTTCAATCACATCATTCCCTTCCCCATCTCATTTCTCTGCTTCTCTACTGGTGTTTTCTGGGCTCTTCCTAAATAAATCGCTTGCACTGGAAACTTCACGGTGGGGTCTGCACCTGGGGGAACCCAGACTCAGACACACATCATATGACTGAGGCACCTCCAGCAGCCTTTCCTTCCCCCATCGCGTCACAGACCCCCGTCCCCATCACGTGGTCTAGTCCTGAGCGTGGAGTCCCGGCTGGGGTTCTGGACTGGAGCGGTGAGGATCCAGCTAAGAAGTAGTCCCCTCTTGAGAGGGTTCTGCATGATCTGTTGGGGTCCCAGCCCCTAGGCAGCCCTACTGTGAGCTGATGCTCTTATCCCCCGACCCTCTCCGGATAGGCCTGAAAAGCAGACCTCCAGCAGCTGTATCCTAGCACACACCGGCTCCGTGGGGAGCCAGTGATGAGCTAATCCTGAGAAGAGAGGGAGGCAGGAAGAGTAGCCTCCCCTACAAGCAGGGGCCTGCCCCCGGGGCCCTCAGGGAACCAGAGAGGGCCGTGCTGGGGAAACTGCTGAGCCAGCCTAGAGACCAGGGTGCTCTCCCCTCCCCCCACCCCTGCCAACTCCAGCCAAACTCCAGAGAAACCCACAACCACCCTGGAGGCTTCTGCTAACAACAGAATCCATGCTCCCTGCAGAAAAGATGGGAAACAAAGTTGAGGACCGTCCCCGATCCAGATAGATTCCTGATTTCTAAGTTGACATTTTGGTATATTCCCTTCTGTTTCCTGTGCCTAACCAAATGTATATTTTGTTTCTGCACCTAGTTGAGGCCTTACTGAGCATGACATTTTGTTACCTTCTAAAAAAATTAATATTATGTCATAAGCATTTCCATATGTCATCATTCTTAAGGGACCTCACTTTTCAAGGCTGCAGAGTGGCCCCTGAAATAGTTCCCTTTTCCCTGGGTGGGCCTTGAAGCTATTTCCAAATCTGCCCTCTCTCATTCTTCTGTGGCACTGCCCCCCTCCTCGTTCACTCCGGTCACCCCAGGGACCATCACACACCCCTCCCCCAATTCCTCAGCCTGGGAACGCTGCATCCACAAACCCTCGGTCACGTGGGCTCTGCCCCGCCCCCACCCCCCCTCCCCGGTTCTTTCTCCCCAAGAACAGAGTGAGGCCACTGGATCCCAGGCCTCAAGCCCTCAGGGAGCCGGGGAATGGGAGGGGGCCCAGGGCCCCCAGCCCAGGACGACTTATCCCACCTGCTCATCCCGGGTTACTTAGAAGGGGCACACGCCCCCTGGAGGTATTACCCTCCCCGGAGGGTTACTCAGGAGGGGGACGCTGCTCCATCTGGAGGTCCTGCTTCCAGCCCTGGAATTCAGATAACTGCTCTGTCTGCTCCCTGTTAGAGCCTCAGTTTCCTCCTCTACAAAATGGGTGTGCTAATAAGAGGGTCCCGTGGCCTCTCCCACAGCAGTGACCCGACGGAAGACGAGTGATAAACAGGTTCTGTCCTTTAAACAGAGCTGACTGCAAGTCGGTTCCCAGGGGCTGGGTGATGAAATCCAGAGCCCTTTCCTGAGCAGGACCTGACCTGGAATGGAGGCGGCTGAGCTGGAGGAAGGAAGCCAAGTCCCTCCCCCACAGCCCAGCTCTGCTGAGCTCAGATGTGGGGGTGGGGGCTGGTGCCCGGGAGGAAGTCTGTCCCTGGCCTTGACGAGGCGCCCAGCCTGGCGGCCTGGCATTTCAAGGGCAAGGGCCCGCCTGCCCGCTGTCACTGGGGGCAGCCAGCAAGCGTTCACAAATCCCCTGCAATTTGCACCCACCAATCCCGCCCGCTCGCTGGGCGGCTGCGAGCCGTTTTTCACGCAGAGCTGCGCACAGCTTTGTCTTAGACAGATCTGGCAGGGTGTCCCTGAATGGGGCCATTTGTCCTCTCTGGTGCTGGTGACGGGAAGGCAGCTGCATGCTCTGGGGTGGGCAGAGGCAAAGGGGCTGGAGCGAGGCCACAGGGAAGGCGTGAAGGTACAGATCGGAGCTGGGATGCCAAGTGAGGCCGGGAATGTGACCACCACTGTGGGGATCCCATCCCCACCCCATTCAGTCAGGTGGGAGCAAGAAGGAATGTCTCCAACAACAGAGGGAAATGGTTTACGACAAGCTTTCTGCTTTCAGAGTCCTGGGTGGACGTGGTGAAATGACCTGGCTGGCCTCTGAAGCCTGTGTCCCATCCCAGCTGTCCTACGGGGTGGGACACTTGCCACTGGCCCCCTCCAGGGCTGGGGTCTGTCTCTGAGCTGCAGAACCCCCCCTGGGACTGAGGGTTTCGAGGGAGGCCCAAGCTTCTCCTGAGCCTCTCCTGAGTGGATCACAGGCCATAGACCGGGAGGGGCAGGGCCGGGGCCCCACTGCATTCCTGATTCTCCCCCTCCGAGGCTGGCCGGGGGCCCAGGGCCAGCCTCAGCCCCCTCCCGCGGTCTGCTGGCCGCACCTCTGGGGGCTGTCAGTGCACTGGAGAAACCAGACCAGGCAGATGTTTGTCGACACAGAGCAAGTGATCCACTCTGCTTGGGTCACCACTCCTGGGCCCGGGGCTCAGGCTGCAGTGCTGGGATGTGAGGGTGTGTCTGGGAGGACAGAGGTAAGAGACACACATGTCCACAGGGCCCAGCAGGTTTCCACATTCAGGAAATGCTTGGGGTGTGAGACATGGAGGAAGCTCAGCACCTTCTCCAGGGGTCGGCCTCCACCCAATCCGTGGCAGGTTGGGAGCCAAGGTTGCCAGTCAAAGGAAGCCAGGCATTTGACTGGACCGTACAGTCTCACAAAGAGTGAATGCTGGCAACTAATAGGCATTTTTAAAAACCTCCGAACAGTTGGATCTCAGCTGTCTGCAGGTCACATCCAGCCCACAGGCGGGTGATTGACAGCTCCTTCCGCTTGTCCGTAAGAAGTCTGGCCTCCCCTTCCTGGGAGGTTTCGGGGGCTGCCTTCTCCAGCCCTGACCTCTCCCTCGAGTTCTCTGGTCCCTGCTCCAAATGCCTATTGGTTGCCTCTCCCAGAATGCCCCCGGGATACCCTGGCACCCCCAGACCTGCTGCTCTCCTCACATCTTCCACTCTGCCAGCAACCTCGTGCCCCTCACCTCTCACCTCTCAGGCAGGAGCCCAGGGAGGCAGTAGGGGTGTGAGGACGGGCAGTGGGCACCTGAGGCTTTTGTCTGGGCTCCGCCCCGCCTTGCTGTGACTCGGGGCCCTTTCTCTGGGCCTTGGGCTCCCCATCCCGTGGGTTCTGACATTCCCTATTCTATTATTTTAACACGCCACTGGGCTGCTCAAAGGGGTCAGCTCAGGGGACTGAGTCATTCAAGGACAACGGCAGAGGCACACGGAGGGCTTTTGGGGACCTTGCACATGGCGACTGCCTGGAGCCCGGTGCCTACATCCAGCAGACGTGGGCCTCTCGGAGCCAGGGAGGTTGACATTTCAGCACTGCCTGCCAAATTGCTGAGAGCTGGCACGCAGCAACCTGGGGAGCAGGGTGGGCCTGCTGTGGTCAAGGAGGGGGAACAAGGGGAGGTGCAAGGCAGGTGACCTTCTGGATTGAGGCAGGGGGGCCCTTGGCCCCCAAGGACCTTCCCAAGGAGGAGGACGCTGGCCTGTGTGCGCGTGTGCGCGTGCTTCCCACACAGGCTAAAGGCTGCACCAGAACAAAGAGCTGGGGGCTGGGTATCAGAGGGGCCCACGTGGAGACGCCTGACTTGGCGGTTTGCTGCAGTGTCTGCTCTGCGCTCACGCTCCGTCTCTGTCTCTCTCTCTCACACACTCACACAGACATGCACGCACGCACAGCACTGCCCCCAGGCCCGAGCTCGTGTTCCGGAGCCCACACACCCAGCGCACCGCCATCTCTCCTGACAAAGCACCGCTCTGCTCCTTTGCATGAGCTCATCCCACCGGCCCTCTGGCCCCAGCCTGGCCTCCTGACAAGAGAGACAGCTAGGGAGAGGGAGCTGGAGAGGGGTGGCGGAGGCAGAGAGGGGTGGGGGAGGCGGAGGGGGAGACACGCACACACAGACACACACGCTCACCGCCACACATGCACGCGCACACATTCGCCACCACCACACACACACATTCGTGCACACACACACATCACAACACAGGGAGAAAGCCCTTGTCTCAGGCGCAGAAGGAACGTTGGAAATACCGCTGAGAGGCAGGGCCACGCTAGAGAGACGTGAGGGAAGCAAAGGGCGATCCCAAATGGAGGAGCTTCTCAGATCCCGGTCCAGGGGGACAGAGGCCTCCTCAGTTTACGTCTCCAACCAGCTTCAGAGTCAGCTGCGATGCAGGGGGCAGAGCTTTAGGCCTGAGTTAGGAGGCCATGACTTTAAGTCCCAGCCCTATGACTTACGAGCTGTGTAACAGCAGGCAAGTCACAAGACCTCTCTGAGCTTCAGATTCTTCCTCTGTAAATGTAGACAATACCCAGTATCTCATAGAGGTGGGCACTGAAGCAAAATAAGGGAAAGCCCCCAGAATGTACTGGCAGGGTGGTGAGAGGCCCTTGAGGGAGGGGCAACACGGTGGCCTAAGGAGCAGCTGGGGTTTCTGGAGCAGCCCATCCTCCTAGTTTTCTTCCCAAACCCTGTCTCTGTTTTGCTTCTGCACACCCCCTGGAGCCATCCCTTTGTCTCCACTTACTCCACAGGAGGTGGAACCTTCCTGGCCCAGCCACCATCGTCCGCACCCTGACACCCCAGCAATCTGCCATCTGGCTCCTTCCATCCATACCGGCCTCCCCTGTGCGATATGTTCTTTGAAAAGCTGGAGCCATCTTTGCAAAATGAAAACGTAGCCATGTTCCCTTTAGTCTTAGGACAACCCTCAAGACAGGCCCTGTGTGTTTAACTGCCTCTGACTTCTGCCTCTGGGCTGTGGAACCACTGGCCTCCTTTCAGTTCTGCCAAAAAGCCAAGCTGGCTTCTCCTGCAGGGCCTGTGCATAAGCCTGGTTGCTCCCTTTGCCTGGGTAGCTCTTCCTCCTTTTCTTCACCTGCTCAACTCTGACTTGACCTTCAGGTCCCGGGAGGACTTCCCTACTTCCAAATTGTCTCATAGCATCCCCGAGACTGTTCCTTCACGGCACTCATCACAGCTTGAATTTACACGCATGCACACACACAGAGCTATGATTTTTTTGCATGTCTTTTTTTTTCTTTTTAATTGAAGTTTTGGGCTTCCCTGGAAGCTCAGTTGGTAAAGAGGGGGTCGGGAAGATCCCCTGGAGAAGAGATAGGCCACCCACTACAGTATTCTTGGGCTTCCCTGGTGGCTCAGACAGTAAAGAATCCCCCTGCAATGTGGGAGACCTGGGTTCGATCCCTGGGTTGGGGAGATCCTCTGGAGGAGGGCATGGCAACCCACTCCAGTATTCTTGCCTGGAGACTCCCCATGGACAGAGAAGCCTGGTGGGCTACAGTCCATGGGGTCGCAAAGAATAGGACATGACTGAGCGATTAAGCACAGCACACAGCTGATTTACAGCGCAGTGTTCGTTTCTAGTGTACAGCAAACAGCTGTGATTATCTGATCCCATGGTTTTCTCTCCCTCTAGACCAGGCATCAGGAAACCCTCCTGTCACCCACTTTATAAATAAGATTTTCTTGGAACTAGCTACACTTACTTGTTTACATATTGTCTACAGTTGCTTTTGTGCTCCGCCTGCAAGGCCTAAACTATTTACGAGCTGGTCCTTCTCAGAGAAAGTTTGCTGATCTCTGCTCTGGACAGTATGTTTCCCTAGCAGAGACCACATCTGTTTTACTCCTCGGCACAACCCAGCCCCAGTCAGGCGCCTGCAAAGAGCCAGTGCTCAAGAGCAATACGGATGTATATGCTTCTTGGATAAGTAGCAATTTTTCCCCTGTCAAAATTGTATTGACTTAAGTTATTATTAAAATTGCAGATTTCATCAGGAACAGACGTCACTCATGAGATTCCAAGACTGCTGTCTGGCAAAGAGTTCAATACACTAGTGACATTCGCAACACAGGCTGGCGGGTCAGGGATCACAGAGCAGCTGTTGGCTAACGAGACCTTCACCACCTCTTGTAAGTGACCCGCCATCCACGTGCATGGACCATCATAAACATAACAGAGTGAAGCACAAACCCTTGTTCAAGTGACTGCGGGCTGTGCAGACTGATGAAAACCTATCATGAAATGTCCTTTAAACATTTGCATTACGCTGTTTCTACAAATACTCCAAAGGACTGTTGGACGAATTCAGAGAAAACGTCTGTTTTATTGTTATACAGAGGAAATAACTGACTTTTGTTCTTTTTCAGTGAATTGTTCAGACTCGATAAAGAGTGTTAACCACATCTAGACACTGCTCGGCACTGACCCCAGCACGGTAGGTCACGTTGTCACTCCTGCCTTCCCGAGGAGATAAACTGAGGCTCAGAGGTCACATACTGAGCAAGTGACAAGGCTGGGAGGTCCAGGTCTGTTCGAAAGAAGCTTACACCGCATCCCCTGCTTTTAAGCAAGGTAGTGAAGATGGAGGGGCAGGAAAAGCTGCATCCTTGGTGGCTTAAAGCCCTTGCAGAGAAAATGCTGCCAGGCACCTTCTGTAGCCTCTGTTTACTAAGGGGTCAGCGGTCCCACGTGATGATGGAGTGGTAACGGAGAATACTACACAGAACAAACTTTTAGGACCCTGAAAGTACTGATTCAATAAAAAATTCTGAATGAATACAGCAGAGCCTCAGGGTCAAGGGTGCTGACTCAGGAGTATAGGCCTGGATTTAAATCTCAGCTCTGCCACTTCCTAGCTGTGTGACCTGGGAAATCTCTCCAGCCTCTCTGAGCCTCAGTTTCCTAGACTGTAAAATGCGGATGATCACAGGACTAACACCAAAGGGTCGCTGTGGTGATGGAATAAGATGATGCGCATCTCCCTTCAGCCTGCTGTGGGGGTGCGGTGTGCCCTGGACCCCTTCTGGCCCCGAGGTGAGGGAGAGGCCCTCCCTGTGGGCCAGGTGGGCTGCTGCCCCTGGGAGGCTCACACCACACCTGAACGAACCGAGCACCAACCAACAGGGGCGGTGATAGCCCTGGGTTCGAGTCCACTGCCCAGCCTGCCTCCCAGTGACACCGTGGAGCCCCCAGCCGTCACCTACCAGCAGACTTTGGAGTGAACTTGTCTCGGTTCGCGGCACACACAGCCAGCAGTCGGTAGCCAAGGTCCAGGTCGAATCCTTGCTGAGCTGCCACCCGACTGACCACCTGCCAGCAAGATGGGGAAGAAGGGTGGGGTGAGTCACCGTCCATGCCAGGCCTCTGAACCCAGAGTGATGGATGCGCCCATTTCACAGGTGAGGTGGGAAGACTAAGGCAGGTCCTCAACATTAGGCAGAACTGGGACTCAAAGTGTCTTGTTCAGTTGCTCAGCAAACACTGATAAGCACCTCTCCCATGCCAGGTCCTGGGATCCTGGGCTTTGCCCTCAAGGTGGGCCTGACCCCAAAGCCCAGGACCTGCTCTTTCAAGGGCCCAAATTTGGCCTCATTCTAGGAGTTGGCAGGCAATGCTGTGCCACCATGATTAGCATGGCCCACGGCCAGGGTCTCCTCTCCCTTCAGACTCCATCGCCCCAAATCTCCAACCCCCAGAAAGTCTCCTATGCCCGCCACCCCTCCCCCATCCCTCACTAAGCCCCAGCGCCAACCACCGCAGGATACTCGCCACTCTCGCTACTCCAAGAACAGTCCCCACCCCGCAGCATCATCCTCTCCAGAGTCAGCCTACATCTGGAGAGAAGCACAGAAGTAGGACTCACCACCTCCCTGGAGCTCCAATTTGGAGCTGCCCAAATGGATTACTGAGAATACTCCAGAGTCACGCCTGGTGATCGCCAGCTCAGTGCCAAGCGCCCTGCAGCGTCTCGGACCCTCGTCCCCGAACTGCAGGGCCGTCACGCTCAGCCTGGGGTCTG
This sequence comes from Cephalophus harveyi, assembly GCA_006410635.1. Classification (NCBI taxonomy): domain Eukaryota; kingdom Metazoa; phylum Chordata; class Mammalia; order Artiodactyla; family Bovidae; genus Cephalophus; species Cephalophus harveyi. The sequence goes on from SJYT01077248.1 coordinate 57,214, forward strand.
TCGCCAGCGCCAAGCACTGGCCTCTCCCCAGCCAGGGGAGGCACCTGCGAAAGCACATCTCAGGTGGGACCCCCTGTCCCACCTGTCTCCCCATGAACCTCGGAAGCATGTGCTGGAATGGGGAGAGGCAAGGGGCTGGGGGGCCCGTCAGTACTGGGGGGGGTCCCTGCAGTGAGGGACAGGGTGCTCGGGATGGCTCACGAATGGCTCCGCAGGCTCACACCTGCCCACTCCCAGGTGTCCCACCAGCCAGATCAACTCCCTCTTGCCCGCCTTCCTCATTAACAGCAGCCGAATGAGGTTTCCTTATTAAGAAGGAAGGACCTTGGAAAATGGAGTCGTTTTAGGAAGCAGCTGGGGTGGCTATGGCTGACTGGGAAAGGAGGGCTCCCAGATGGGGGGCTCACTCTGCCGAGAAAGGGAAGGCTCCATCACTGAGCCCCTAGAGACCACCTGCTCCAGAGGCGTTTCGAGGCCCTCCGAGGGTCTAGGCTGCAATGGAGTTTGGCCCCGCCCCTGCAGCCATAAGAGTGCCCCATTACAGGCTTTAAGAGCTTCCCTGGTAGCTCAGCTGGTAAAAAATCCACCTGCAATGAAGGAGATCCCGGTTCGATTCCTGGGTCAGGAAGTCCCCTGGAGAAGGGATAGAGTGAGTAGGCTACCCACTCCAGTATTCTTGGGCTTCCCTGGTGGCTCAGATGGTTAAGAATCTGCCCATAATACAGGAGATCTGGGTTTGATTCCTGGGTTAGGAAGGTCCCCTGGAGAAGGGGATGGCTACTCACTCCAGTATTCTTGCCTGGAGAATCCCATGGACAGAGGAGCCTGGTGGGCTACAGTCCATGGGGTCACAAAGAGTCGGACACGACTGAGCAACTTTCACTTCATTTCATAGGCTTTCTATTTTAGGGGTTCCTCGCAGGAACTCTAGAGCTACAAAGTGTGGGAAAACCACTTGTCTTGGCCAACCCTCTCATTTAAAAAGTGTGGACACTTGAGGCCCAGAGAGAGTGTCCGTGGTGCACCAGGAAGGAGCCAGTGGATCCCTCCTTCCAGGACCAGCATGATCTCCTGACCCTGCCTCCCCGCCTCCATCTCCAGGGAGCTCTCTGTGCAGGGAGGAAAAACGATTTTCTCAGGTTCGAATGTTTGCTCAGCTTCTCTGCTGCACACAGAAGCCCCTGGCGCAGGAATCTTCTGCCTCCTCAGGCCTCTTTCCCACGGGATCTATCTGCCCCTGCACTGCGGTTCTTATGCAACTCCACCCGGCCCCCCACCCCCATCTGCCACTCACGCACCACGTTCCAGAGTCTCCGAGCCACCTCAGGGCCAGCTATTCCTCACTGTTAGTCTCACTGTGCAGGCAGAAAAAATAGGGCCCCTAATCCTTTTCTTTTTTGAAATATATATATATATTTTTTCATATGGACCATCCTATAACCCCTGAACTGGAAAGTGAAGTCTTTTTTATAAAATAATCAATTGATAAATTAAATCTTGGTTGTGCTGGGTCTTCGACGCTACACGGGCTTTCTCCAGTTGTGGTGGGGGTGGGGGCTCCCCTCTGGCTGTGGTGTGCGGGCTTCTCGTTGCGGTGGTTTCTCTTGTTGCGGAGCACGGGCTCTAGGCTCATGGGGTTCAACAATTGCAGCACAGGGGTCCGGTAGTTGTGGCGCCCTGGCATACGGGATCTTTCTGGACCAGGGATTGAACCTGTGTCCTCTGCAATTGGCAGACAGATTCTTAACCACAGGGAAGTCCCTGGAAGGTGAAGTCTTACCCACTGGACTGCCAGGGAAGGCCCCAAGACCGCTAATTCTCTCTGGCCTGTTAGGTATTCCAGTTCTGGAGACAGACACTGGAAAGTAGGGAGAAGGGGCATTGCAACTCAGATGCTGACTACAGAGCCCTCACTGGTGGGCCAGCCTTGGGGTGGGTGCGAGTGAGTGAGCCCAGGCAGCTTGTTTGGACTCGTGCATCAGGAAGGCTGCTGCTTGTGGGCTATGCTGAAACCCTGGTGCAATGAGAATGCTGGCTTCCATGAACGAGGGCTAAGTAAATGCTTTGTAGGCAGCGAGGTGCCAAATTCTCACAATAGTTCTATGGGGTGGTATGACTGTCTCTGTTTTACAGATGAGGAGTCTGAGGGTGAGAGAGAGCTAGGATGCTATGCCAGGCAGTCAGGCTGCAAAGCCTGGGTTCTTTCCACGAGAGGAATTCTTTTTCAACCCACAAAGGGTTAAGGCCATAACTCCCCATCTGCACTGAGAACCCTCAGGCTCTGGGTTGAGGGCAGAAAGGCAAAGGTCTCTCTGTTTGGCCAATACTGGCTGATCCTGTTGCTCTGGTTCCAAAAAAAGAAACTAGCTAGATTGAGCAAGAGGGGCCTGGTATTGGTTCTAAGGACTCCCCTGCAGGCCTGGAAGGGTCTGTCACTGAGTCCCCCAAGCGCAGCATTCAGAAGGGTTATTGGCTCCAACAATTTCCTTTAATCAAGACACAGAGAGGGCAGGGCCTGGCTGAAGGTCACAGAGCGCAGGTGTGGCAGCAGGCGAAGCTGGACCCCGCGATCCCAGAATACTTGGTGCAGCCCCTGTCTCCCCCTGGCCCAGCCTGAGGACCCCCTGGAAAGTCCCGTGGGGAGGGTCTGATTGTCAGTGGTAGGGAGAGTGGGCTCAGCTGAGTGGTCCCCTGCGGTATTTCAGAGACGCCTGCTCCCACGGCGCGGGTGTGAAGACCCCTCCGTGAAGAGCCTGCGGTGCGCGGCCGCGGCACCGCTGCCCTCTGCTGGCTGCCTCGGTCCGGTCAGCTTGGCCCAGGCTAAGAGGTGCTCGCTTCTGAGGCTGACTGGTGTGACCTGGCTGGCTGAGACCTAGACGCTGGCGTGCTGCAGGTCAGGGAGTCTAGTCCCTCGGGCCACAGAGGAGGACAACTGAAGCCCAGAGGCGAGAGAACGGGCATGTTCAAGGTCATAGGCAGTCACGTTAGTCCCATAAAGGCAGCGCGTTGCCTTTGAAAGCAGCAAGTCTCCTGGCTATAAAACAGGACAGACTGTCTAGGAGATGCTAAAGAAGGGGTTCCTGCTCCCAGCTGGTGGCTGGGTTCTGTCATCCTATGAGGCAGTCACGGAAACTGGCCTGTGCTCCGATCCTGCTCCATCCTATACTGAGCAACCAAAGGCATGTGACTTAACCTCTCTGGGCCTCAGTTTCCTCATCTGTGGAACGGGTACAAAATCTCCTCTTTGCAAGGATGACAGCCAGGACCAGGCACACGCTCAGGGAAGGCTGTCTGTGAACGTGCACCCGCAACCTCAGCAGTGAACGCTTTGAGGCTGCGGGACTCCCTCCCTGGAGGGGTGGCAAGGGGGCAAGGGCCCTGCTGCTGTGCTCCCGGGTTCTCGGTTTCTCTTTCCCGTCTCCTCTCGTGCCTGTCTCCCTTCTCCTGTGTCCTGGCTGCCTCAGCCTTCTGTCTGTCCTCGAGCAGATCAAGCGCGTTCCCCCACAGAAGAGGAAGGAGAAGCAGGTCCAGAGAGGCCTGACTTTGAGAGGGACTCCCAGAGAGGACAGTCAGCCCTGCCGCTAAGGGGAGGGCCCGGGAAGGAGCTGGTCCAGAAGAGGAAGTGGTACCTGGGCTGACGTCCCTTGGGAGAGGTTGCAGGTCTGCATCCTGGGGTCAGAGGGCATGAAAGGGAGGGTGGGGTAGGGGACTGCCAGCAGCCCCAGGCTCTTCAACCCAGGGCCTGGCCCTGGTATGGCAAAAATGTGTCCAGTTATTGCCTGAGGCTAAGTGGTTTTTAATTTATATGCTCCAAGTAAGCCGAATCCAGAGGAAATTGTTTTCAGAGGTCACCGAGAGGGTGAGGGCAACCTGGAGGGCTCAGCTAGCCCTCGGGATGGGAAGGGGCGTGAGTGTGTCTGTGTCTGTGTGTGTGTGTGTGGGGGGGACCCTGCCTAGACCCTTTGGGATCGCTCACCTGTCCCATCCCATCTCTCTCCCGGGGCACAGCTGGGTTGAGGACGCTCAGGGGATAGGAGGGCTGGCGGCTGGGCCCGGGGCTCTTGAGGGGGCAGCGGTCCCACCCTGGGACTGTAGCAAGCTGCTCCCCCAAATTCTGTTGCCTTGTTTGTAAAACAGGGGGTGATAAACCCTTCCCTGCCCCCTTTCAGGGTCTTCACAAGGGTGCAAGGAGATAGTAACAGGGAGATTCGTGGGCACTGAGGGTGTCTTCTATAAACCACTCCCCGCACCCCCTGCCAGCCTTTCCTGCTGCAGGATTTATAGTGCTCCAAGCAACAATCACACTCAGGTCTCCACTGCTGTGGCCAGTGGCCTGAGGCCCCTTTCTGGCTAAGCGGCAGGGTGGGAATGGGGTGGGGCTCAGAGCTGGCTATTCACCCAAGTGTGTGCCTTCAGCCGGGGCCACAGCCGGCCCTGGGCTTTTGTCTACACAGTTTCCTGTGCCTGGGAAGCCATGGCCTCATCCCCCTTCAATCAGATCCTACAGTTTTCCTTGGGCTTCCTCCTCCATGAAGACCTCCATAATCCCTCCATCCTGCCCTCCAGGGATGCTCCCCTGCAGAGCTCTTGTCCTCACCTAAATTATACCCCATCACTCACCTGCAATGGCACCCCACTCCAGTACTCTTGCCTGGAAAGTCCCATGGGTGGAGGAGCCTGGTAGGCTGCAGTCCATGGTAAGAATCTTAGTCCATGCTAAGAATCGGACACGACTGAGCGACTTCCCTTTCACTTTTCACTTTCATGCATTGGAGAAGGAAACGGCAACCCATTCCAGTGTCCTTGCCTGGAGAATCCCGGGGATGGGGGAGCCTGGTGGGCTGCCGTCTCTGGGGTCGCACAGAGTCGGACACGACTGAAACGACTTAGCAGCAGCAGCAGCAGCAGCACCTGCTGAAGACCTGCGAGGGCTCCCCACGGCCCTTCCCATCGCATCCAGACTCTTCTCGGCCTGCAGCCTCGGGGTCAGCTGGTTTCCGCCCCCCTCTGTGACCTCTCTTGTACCCTCTCCCACACCTGTGATCCTGCCACCTGAGACCGTCACCAAGCCTCAGGGCCTTCGCGCTCCCATTCAGTCTGCTTGGACAACCCTCCCTCTCGTCTTCCTTGGCAGATTCCTTTTTGCTCTTTGGGTCGCATCTCCTCAAGACACTTTCTGATCACCCTCCTGCTCCCTCTTACAGGGGGCTGGGGTACATCCTTAACTTGCTCCTTCATGGGCCTTAGTGTCAGCCTCTCCCACAGAAAGCTAGGCTGCGTGCGAGAGGCCCACACTGCTCACTGCGCGCCCCTCCAGGGCTGAGCGTGGACCTGGGGAATATCTGCTGAATGAGCAGATAGATGACAGGGCCAGGGTGGGGCCAGTTACTGGTCATCTCATGCCCACCTGTCCGGCCACCTAACCGAGGCCATGACTGGCTTCCCCCTTAGGTCCCTGCATTCTCGCAGGGTCAAGCTCGGGGCAGAGAGCATGGCAGCCCTACCCCCTCCCTTCCTCACGACTACCAGCAGCTGGGACGGGAGTAACATCTGGCCCTGCCCTTGGGGCTTAGCCTGAGCCAGGATCCCACAAAGAGGATTAAGGGAGCTGGGTGAGGGAGGGGCCACCCAGGGGCTGGAGGATGAGGAGGGCTGGGAAGTGCAGGCGGTCACCTGATTTGGCCCAGTGGCCCCGAGGGAGCCAGATGGTGCCAGCTTCGGACAAATGCAGAAACCTAGGGAAGGTCTCGGTCGCATCCCTGCTTGGCATCCCTAAAGGCCAGGAACATCCCCTCTAGAGGTGGACGGGTCCCGACCTGAATCCCAGGTCCACTTCTAAGTGGCTGTGTGAAGCTGGGAAGGTAGTCCCCACTTCTCAGCCCCCTCCTCTATACGGTGAGGATGCAGGCAGGACCAGTCGGCTCTGAGGAGCCAGGGAGGAGGCACATCCAGGGGGCCAAGCTCAGGGTCGGGCACGGAGGAGGTGCCCTGCAGGGGCGGCCTTTCGCCTCTCTCCTGTCTGGAGGCTTTTTCAGAAAACATGGTGGCCTTGGGCTGTACCCATTGTTCCTGCCTGGCGAGGCGTACATCTTCGCCCTTCCTCCCTAAGCGTTGGGGTAGCCGGGCTCCCCGGCAATCTGTTTACCCACATTCCCTTCAAAGCTGACTCTGGACGGTCTGAGCAGCTGTCCCCACTGGCCGCAGAGGTGCCCTCACATATATGGATACGGGCCACGTGGCTGGGGACAATCATAAGCTTTGAGCTCCTTCCATGTGGCTGTCAGCCAGCGGGCTCCTAAGCTTGGCAAATCAAACCGCTAGCTCTGGGCCTGGCCTCTGCCCAGCCTGGATCCTAGACCCTTACCAGGATGAGTTAATTTCAGTTTCCTGGATTCCGCCGCACATCTGGGCACTGGCATGTTCTGCTCCCTGTGCTTAGGACATTCTTGCTATCCTCAGGTGCTTGTGCAGGTTATCAGACTCCCACAGACCTGTCAGTGGCGCTTTTCCTGTTTTCTGCAACCTGCCCCACCACCAAGACGGGTAACACTTCCCTGCTCTGTGTTCCCTCCACCTTATCATGATCTCCTCAGCCATCTCTTCCCACAGCTATCTCCCCATTGAAGAGGGAATCAGGCTTGGCAAGGTGTTTCCCATCTTCAGTTTCTCAGGACTTAGCAGAGGGGATTGTGCATGATAAGTGAGAGATCAATCAGTTATTATTTGGATAGATGGATGGATGTAATAGAAGCTCAATAAATACTTGTATGAATGAATGGATGACTGTAAAAAGAGCTCAACAGATGTTTACCGAAGTGAATGAATGAATGGATACAAGGGGGGTTGAAAACCTTCAAGAGTCTCTCTGCTTTATGTATGACGGAACATTTACTCTCATAAGTTTGGAACTCTTCAAAGTAGGATCATGTCTTTCTCATCAAATGTAAAGAACGCACGTAACCCTGAGAAATGTATCTCCCCATCAGACTAGGTTCCCTGCAGGTGTATGCCTATCAGGGGTACATACAGACGGGTCCTCCCCTCCAGCACAGCCCAGCGCCTGAGTCCCCAGCCGTCCTCCCTGGGTGCAGGCCCAGGCCCGGAGGACACAGACTCACCGTCAAACAGCCCATCAGGCTCTGCTCAAAGGGCCGCTGGAAGGCTCGCGGGTCTCCACACCAGTCCAGCAACTCCGTGGCGGCATTGTGGAAGTTGGCGGGGTTCTGTAAGTGCTGTGGGAGAGGGAGAGGAGGCAGCGTGAGGCTCCAGAAGTGAGGCCAGTGCAGCGTGAGGGAGTCCGGGGCAGCAAAGACCCCAGGTTTCCCTGAGGAGGAGACCCACAGAATGGGGCAGGCCAGGATTAATGAGTTCTCTCAAACTCCTCATTCACTTTCCCCCTGAATCTCCACTCCAGCCTACTTTCTGATGGGATGGGAATTGCGGCCCCATTGCAAAGATGGAAAAACTGAGGTCTAGAAAAGGGCAATGACGTTAGATATTAAAATGTTTTCTGGATGCTGGCAGCGGGGGTTAGGAAGCCCTGTAGGGTTCAAGAGGGTGGTGTGTGGCTCCCATCCTTGGAGCCGGTTCTCCCTGAGTCAGGACAGACTGGCCCTGGAGATTCCTTGTTGATGAGCACCCCCCACCCCCACCCCTTGCCTCGTAAACCACCCCATCACCACAGCCCTGCTGAAGCCAGATAGCAGGAGCAGGGGGCGGAGAAAGAGGCCTCCGGCCACACCCCGCTGGGAAGGCGCGCTCAAGCACAACGCGCCCAGGTGATTGTCACGTCGATGAGGTGCCTGTGGCTCGGCCAATCCTGTTCCCCACACCCAGGATTCCTGGGCTCAGGGACGCTGGCGTTGCTGGGAGGGGGCCCTGCCTGAGCTCAGGCCCCACCCAGTTATGGGGTCTAAGTCAACAGAGGCTGAATTCTGGTGCCAAGGCTTCTAGATTCCGCTTCAGAGCCAGGCCATGGGGCTGATGCGGGGGAGGGGGCTGCTGCAGCTCTCCCTTCCTTCTTTAACTCTTATCCAAGCCTTCCTAGGCCAGGCTGAGTGAGGCCTCGAGTCCAGGGTCACGGAGCATGTTGGGGCAGAGTTGGGACTTCAGGGCTGAACGTGACTCCCTGTGAGGTCTCCAGCAGGACAGGCAGAAGGTGTCCACAGGGGCTGGAGCAGAAGCCAGCTGCAAAAGGGATCCCCGTGTCCTTGGTGCTGGGAGAGACTGGGAACAGCAGCTGCCCTCGGACCAGTGACTCGCTCCCACCCTGCAGTGAAGGTCTTGGAGCCAAGGCCGGGAGGGGTCTTAGGAGCTGCCAGGTCCCAGAACTGCATGGTGAGCAGGATGTGCTGGGGGAGGCCCTGTGGGGCTGGGGCCCTGGAATCACACCGCCTTCACCCACAACTATCTACTGACCTAGGCATCCCCTCCCCTCTCGGAGCCTCAGTCACCCTACCTGTAAAATGGGGATGGCAGATCATGGCTTAGTGGTGGGGATTTTCGTTTCCTTTAGAGTTCCATGATTGCTATTACAATGTGGTTTACAAAAGATCAGATTTAAAAATGGATGGACGAAAGAGAAACGCATCAGAGTATTCTCCCTCCGTGGGAGCGAAGGGACAGTGAGAGGTGGAGGGGAGAAAGAGGGCAGGTGTGCAAGCCCTCCGTCACGGGGCCGTGGCGAAGATTAAACAAGAGGAGGCTTACACGGCCCCTGGCAGAGCGCCTGGCACGTGGGGCTGCCCTTGGCCCTGACTCTGTCTTCCAAAGGCTCCTCTGGAGGCGCAGCTGCACTCAGCACCTCCTTCCCTGGCTACACACACACACACACATGCACACACACACACATGCACACACACACACACACGCACACACACACACAAACACACACACACACACACGGCTCTTTCTATAGACAGAGCTCATTGCATATGAAGATAGGAGGATGTCCATGGCTAGAAGCAGACCCTCTGAGCAGGCAGCAGTAGGCCCTCTGACTCCTGTGTCCTCTCTAAAACCTGCCCCCCTCCAAGGCCATGGGCAGCATCTGGTCTCCGCGTGGAAAGCCATGCAAATCGGTTAATCCCCTGCCTAGCAGCCTCCCTCTGCTAACCAAGTTATTCCGTTTATTTACGTGATGTCACACCCAATTAACAGGGTCAGCAACCACCGCATGGTGCTCTCAGAGTTGCCCACCCACAGCATCCCATCCTTGACATCCCTTTCTGGGGCTTTAGGCTTGCAAGGGGTCTCCAAGGCCAGTCTCATGGATCCAGTTTTGCTTTGGCCCCAAGCAACCAGCCTTCCATATCTGGCCAGCCCACCTCTGAGCTTCTCCACTTTCGCCCCAGCCAGCTCATGAGGTCTTCGGTTTGGGCCACGGGAGGTGACTCGTGGGTGCAACTCATTGGTACAAAAGACCTCAGGCATCCCATCTGGTAGCTACTGCTCAGCGGCTGTGTGGCCTTGGCCAAACCTCCACCCCCTCTGTGCTTCTGTCGTCCATTTACAGACTCTGAGGTGGCTAAGGGATGCAGTGAAATGAAGAGGACCCCATCTCAGCCACTGAGTCTCACAGCCCTGGATGTATTCTTGAGATTCAGGTCTCTCTTCTGCAAAGTGGGATGGGGAGAGCGTGCCGGGCTGCTGCAAGGTGTAGAAACAACATCCGTATTGGCATCCCCATTACAGAGCAGGTGTCAGGCAAGACTGCTATTGCTCGGTACCCTAGGACCTCTCTATGGCTTCTTGTTTCTCCTCCAAGCTCCCCCAGAATAGATTTAGTGCCCCCTTCATCTCCAGAACCCCCAAACTGACATGAGGCCAGGCCCATGCAGAAATGGTTTGTGAGCAGTTAGCTGCCCAAGGCACGCTATGTGTCTAGAGCAGGCCAGCAATCGGGTAGCTTCAGACTAGGTTCCCAGTGGTACCTGGAGGGGCCAGGACTGGGTGGAGTGAGCTTGGCCACCCTTTGATGATCTGGGGATGGGAGTACAGATGTGAATCACAGAGAGAGTCCTCCCTGGCTGTGGCTGTTGCTGGATACTAATACCCCCCCCCCCCCCCCCCTCCCCCCCCCCCCCCCCCCCCGGACAACTCTAGCCCGAGATGAGGCCTGCGCTATCCCCAGATTTCTTCATTGCAAACAGTGCCAGAGGATCGCCTTTTATATCAGCCACATCATCATGTGTGAATTAATCTAGAGAACACACTCCTGGAAGCTGTCTCTTATACACATCTAGATGTGTATAAGAGACAGCACATACACACCCCCACCACCACCAGGAAGCCTGCTCATCTCTGTAATTCCTCAGAAGACCTTCCTGGGCTATATCCACTGGCCACTGAGTCTGCTGGAGCAGGAGCTGGGGACACCAGTGCCCAGATGAAGTGATGAATGCACCTTATCAATCCATCTGTGACTCAAATGACCCATCCATCCATCTACCCATCCATCCATCCCAAAATGAATCAGTTCATCCATGCATCCATCCACGTATCCACCTACCCATTCATCCATTCTCTACTTTATCCATCACTCATCCATCCATTCATCTACCTACTTATCTTTCATTCCATCCAGAGTTTATCCAACCACCCACTTATCCATTCGTTCATCATTTCTTTATCCATCCATCATTTATATCCACCCACCATCCACTCACCTAGCTGCCTATCCCTGTGTCCACCCATCTATCCATCCATCCATTCCCTTAGCTACTGATCTGTGAGTACCCACCCCAACCCCATTCTTCCCCAACCTATTGAGGCCCCACCCTGGCCCGGACTCTGCTGACGTACGATGAATACAGATCATCCTCTGCCATTGAGGAACTCAGGCTGGAGGGAGACCTGATGCACACGGGGCTCATAGCTTAAGGGAGGAAGAGCAGGATGGGAGCGTCTCTGGGTGCCAAGGGAGCCTCAGGGCTCAGGAAGGGGAAGTGCAGAGACTCAAAAAGAGCACCTGAGGCTCGGGGAGGCTGCTGTGCAGGAAATGGTTGATTGGCATGGCCTTGCACGTGGAGCCCAGATGTGCCTGTGGGGACAATTTAGGGCATGTCCTAGAGAGGGCACCCGTTCTCCCAGCACCTGAAGCTGAGAAAGCAGAAAGGCAGCTGAGCCAGAGGTCTGGAGAGAAGATGGACAGACGGCTGGGTGCTCAGGGGCTGGCAAGTGCCAGCAGTGGCGAGAACCAGGGCGGGTGGACAGGGAGGGCTGCGCTGTAAGTCAGGCAGTGTGGAGAGTCAGAGGCTCTGAGGCCCCGCTGGGAGCCACAGCTCCACCAGCCAGAGGGAGGCACAGCCAAAGCATGCATCATCCTCAGAACATGCAGACCTTTCTCTTCTGATCAGTCTATGGGAGGTCTGAGAATCAACACTCTTCAGCCACCACGGCTGCCCTCTGGGGCAGCTGAGGAGCAGACAGACATCAGCGCTGAGCTGTGTCTGACTGGAGATGCAGGATGCGGGAGCAGCGTGGAGGACGCAGGGAGCTCTGGACGGCCCAGGGGCATCTGGACAGCCTGCTCGCCCTCACAGATGAGCTGCAGTCTGGCCCAAGCACAGAGCTATATAGTGTGTTTGTGTGTGTGTGCATGCGTGCAGACATGTGTGTGGGGGGTAGGTCAGGCGAGGACAGTGGAGGCGATCCCTGGCTTTTAAGCAGCTCCAGGACCCAATGGCTGGGCTTGCATCACGATGCCCATTTACAGACGATGGGAGATGAAGTGGCAACTTAATCAAGGTCAGGAAACCAGCGAGTGGTGGAAGGGAGACTCAGGCTTACTGACTGGTGAATCTGAGCCCATGTGCCACGCTTGGAGAGGCTGCTCCTGGGTGGGCTCCGGCCCCTGCTGGACCCCTGGGTGGCCCAGGGGGTAAAGGGCTCCCTGATTCTTGCAGAGAATCAGACGCAGGGAGAAAAGTCAAGCTGTGAGCAGGTTGTAGGGGGAGCTGTTTGCCCAGCAGCACATAGATAGAGGGCTCGGGCACAGGGGCTTGACTGTATTACGGGGGTGGAGCCACTGACAGCTGATCCCTCCTGGGCGGGAGAAACTGGGTCAAAGGCAGAGCTGGGAGAGAGCCCCAGGAGCCTAGAGGAGGAGGAGAAGGAGGAGGAGGGACGGGCAGGGGGGGAGGAGCCCATCGTCTGGTTTCTATTCTGTGACCGTGAACAGAGGCATAATTGGCATTTGGGAGAGCTGTTCGGCTGAGTTCAATCTGTAACAAGTCGTCTTCAATTTCCTCTCCGCAGACCCAGGGCCCAGGCTTCCGAGATTGCTCTGCTTGATGCTAATGAGAGGACACATATCCCTCATTCCCGCCGACTAGCCTCAGTTCCACTGGGCCCTGGGGATCAGGGAGGGCAGGCAGGGTGGAGGTGGGGCTGTGAGCTCTGCCCCTGCCTCCCCTGGGGGGTCCTGAGGCTGGAGGCCTATACTGGCTCCCTAAACTGCCAGCTAAGCCCACCTAAGCCAGCGGCCTCGCCCCAGCGTTCCCCTCCCCTAAGACATCCCCTGTCACTGAGACACCAACGACAACGCCCCCCACCACAATTAGCAGATCATCTGCCACCAGGCCAGGCTCCACGCTCCACTCATAATGTCCTCAGAGCATCCTATGAGGATGGGCTTACTGGACCCACTTGACAGAGAAACTGAGGCTCAGAGAAACAGAGGGCCAGGCCTGATCTCAGCGATCACACTGTGGGTACACGGAGGAGTGAGAATTTGGCCTCGGGTCTGTTTGATGTCAAAGCCTCTACTCTTTCGCTTTATCTCCTCTTTCCTGGAGTAAAATATCACCAGAGTCTGTGCACCGACATGCTGCCTTTGGCTTCAGGGAGGCTGAACCCAGAGGGAGGGCGCATCACTCCTGATCACCACTGGGGGGCGCCTGCCTGCCCAGGCTCAACCGGGCTTCTTAAAGCGGGGACTTCTGAGCCCACTGTGAAGGGTTCCTGCTGCGGCTGCTGCTAAGTCGCTTCAGTCGTGTCCGACTCTGTGCGACCCCATAGACGGCAGCTCACCAGGCTCCCCCATCCCTGGGATTCTCTAGGCAAGAATACTGGAGTGGGTTGCCATGTCCTTCTCCAATGCATGAAAGTGAAAAGTCAAAGTGAAGTCGTTCAGTCGTATCTGACTCTTCTCGACCCCATGGACTGCAGCCTACCAGGCTCTTCCATCCATGGGATTTTCCAGGCAAGAGTACCGGAGTGGGGTGCCATTGCCTTCTCCGTGAAGGGCTCCTATGTCTGAATAATCTAGAGAGCGTGTGTGCATGCTAAGTCGCTTCAGTCGTGTCCGACTCTGTGGGACCCCATGGATTGTATCCCGCCACGCTCCTCTGTCCATGGGATTCTCCAGGCAAGAATACCGGAGTGGGCTGCCATGCCCTCTTCCAGGGGATCTTCCCGACCCAGGGATCAAACCCGTCTCTTTTGCCTCCGGCATCGGCAGGTGGGTTCTCACCACTAGTCTCACCTGGGAAGCCCTGGCAGGCACATCACCTCTCATGCTTGGTGAGAGCATAGGCAGCGGGGGGTGGGGGGGACTTGCACCCTCGGGGACAAGGCCCTCCCTGCACCGGTGGGGCTGTACTCTGACTTCAGGCGACAACTCTCTTCCCCATTCTGTGCCTCGGTTTCTTTTTCTGTAAGATGATTGATTTTCCAAGACCTTTCCTTTTCTATTTCTTTACAAAAAAGAACCACTAGAGCAGAGAGGTGGGGGGCTTAGGTCTGGGAGGGACATTAGGCACTTTATTGCATCCTCAAAACAACCCAGGAAGCACAGTAATGCCCAGAGAGGGCATGACACTGCTTCAAAGTCACACAGCTGGGAAGGGCAGGGAAGGGATGAGGCGGAGCTGGCATCTGACCCCAGCGGAGTGATTCCAGTGTGAGACTGGTCCATGCCAGTTCTCATGAGGTGGGTGGTCGGGGAGCCTCAAGCAGTCGGCCCTTGCTGACCGTCGCCTCCACCCAGCATCCCAAGCGCTTAGCACACAGTGCACACCAGTGCCCCCTCTGCCCTCTCTGCTCTGCCCGCCTCGGTGCCCTGCCCTTGCCGGCGGCGGGAGCCCGGCTGCACACCCACCTGCTTGATGCACTGCAGCCGGTCGTTGGTCTGTTGGATGTGCCTGTCCATAGAATTCATTCTGGCCGTTTCGCTGGGCTCTACCCGAGAGCCATGAACGGTGTCCAGCCTGTGAAGACAGAGGACAGTGGGTGTCACTGGGGCTGTGCCAGGCCCGCCGGCCTCTGCCCCGGGGCAGCCCTGGGCTGGGAGGAGGAGCTGTGCCCGTGGCTGCGCGGCCCTTCTCCAGGCTCAGCGCTGGGCTCAGGGCGGGAGGTGTTCCCGGGTGCTCCTCGTGGGCGGCTCATGTGAGCACTGGGCAGGCATGGCCACCGTGCATGTCTACACACACGCGTGTGTGTTGGGTGGCGGCGGCGGCAATGGCAGCCGCATCTTCAGGGTCTTGCTGCGGGACTTAGGCCGCTTGCCATGGCTGTGTGTGCACGTGTGTGCAGAGATCTCCCCACGTGACAGCCTGACGGCGGCATGTGTCGTTTAAGGCAGCAATCCTGCCGTGGGTGCCCTCCCTGCATCTCCATGCCTTGGAGTCTACAAACCACAATTTCATGTTTCCCCTTTGCTCTCCCAGGAAAGAAAGAGGGTAGGTAGCCATCAGCACCGCTTCCCTTTTCCAAACACGAAGACTGAGGTTCAGAGGGCGGAAGGGAGTTACCCGGGGTGGCACAGGAAGCCCAGATCGGGCCCCGGGACTCTGACTGCCAGTCCTGGCCGAGTGGACGGGGAACGGGGCTGTCCCACTCAGCAGGCTCACTCTTCCTGAAGATGCTGGGGCTGGGGCAGGCGAGCACGTGTGTGACGAGGTCCCCTCAGTTCCGCAAAGCCTGTGGAGCCCCCAGGCTTCTCCAGGGAGGCCACGAGGCGAAGGCAGAGATGGAGGAGAGGCAGACAGATGGAGAGAGGTTCAACGCTGGCCCTCCCCCTGCTCAGGAGTCCGGGTTCCCAGGCCTAAGCAGAAGTCTGCTCCTCACTGGCTGTTTGTCCTCCCATAACCCTGGGGCATTTCTGGCTGCAGACACATGGGTCAGACACAGGGGACTCAGCAGAGGTTCCCCCACCCCTGGCCTTCTCTGCTATCCCAAAACCTGCCCCCTGAAGGCCTTTCCTCTCTGGCCATGTCACCAAATGTCCCATCCGCCAAGCACTTGCTGTGCGCTGGGCCCTTGCATTCTCTCCTCAACTCCTCATACCCGCTCTGTAAGATGAGACTCGCCTGCATTTTACAGATGAGGAAACTGAGGTCTGAGATCTCGCGTGGCAAGTGGCGGTTGGACTGTGCGTCTGCCTGTCTGCTCCTGTGTCCTGTCTCCCTGCCCCCACCCTGGGTCAGGAAGCCGACAGTCGGCCTGACCACAGCCTTGGGAAGAAGGCCCTGTTCCTCTTCCAAGGAGCTCTTCACCGCACAGCTCTTCTCAAGCACTTCTTATTGTTCCACTTGTGCTTGAAAAGGCGACTCATTGGCGTGGGTCAAAAATCACAGGTGTCCAGGGTCATGCTGGCCTTGGCCCTTGCCCCCAGGGACCCTTTCAGAGAGAACCGGTGTCATCTGTCTCCTTCTGAAGGACTCAGAGAAGCAAATATCTATGTGTACTATCCTCTGCCACCCCTTAAAAAACATAAAATGATAGCGTTCTGCACACACTCTCCGGACCTTGCTATTTTCCTCTTAACGATATCTCAAAGTGTATTCCACATCAAAACATAAAGAGCCTTTTCATTTTTTAATGGCTGCACAGCATCCCAGGCACTGATGAGTCATTTATCCAACTGCCATCTGAACGTCCACCCCGGCCAGGTGCTGTTCTAAGGCCCGAGGCCCTAGACAAGGCCCTTCTGCTCCAGGGGCTCACACTCTAGCCCGAGATGAGGCCTGCGCTATCCCCAGATTTCTTCATTGCAAACAGTGCCAGAGGATCGCCTTTTATATCAGCCACATCATCATGTGTGAATTAATCTAGAGAACACACTCCTGAAAGTAGAGTTTCTGGGTCATTTGGGCATCTGTACTTTGATCAGTGCTTGCTGGGTTCATCTTATCTTGTGGCTCTCCAGCAAAAATGTAAAAATGGGGGTAGCATCCCCACTTTGATCTCCTCTACCCTCACTCTGCCAGCGTCCTTCCTATCACACCACCTATCACACATTTACACACCCAGATATACAACTTCTCCATCACTTATCCATCTAGATGCTTGTCTGCCCATCCATCCATCCACCCACCCATCCACCCACCCCATCCATCTTTATTCTCCACTTGTCCATCCTTGCATGCTTCCAACTCACCCAGCAAATACTTGTCAACATCTTATACTGTGCTAACTCTATGGAACATGGTGAGGTGAAAATGGAATCATTTTTTTGAGCTCATGGAACTCTTGGTCCAAGCCTGTATCTACTCCACGTCACCTTTTATATGACTATTTGTTGAACTCTTCTTATGTCAAGGACATGCTGGTCCGGGCACTAGGCAAAGACACGGTTACTATATCCCCACTTTACAGATGAGGAAGCTGAAGCTCAAAGGTGGGCTCTCCAACACCACGTGGTAAACAAAGAGCTGGGCCTTTCCAGCCTCCACCCAGGGCATGAGCGAACACTGGTTGCCAGGGTCCCAATTACAGACTGCTGCTTCCACAGCTAGCAGGGCAGGGGCGCTGAGCCAAAGGGCCTCATTAAAAAGGAGGAGCCTGAAGGGAAATCAAAGGAAACCCCAGGCCTGTGCAGACCTCAATCCCCTACCCACAGGCAGCAGCCAACCAGGACAAAAGGCCTGCGCCGGCCCATGTGGCCAGCAGGGGGTGCTGTTGATGAAGATAACTGCCCAGGGGGTTAGGAATCGGAACTGTGGAAATTTGGTGAGGGATCTCAGACGGTAAAGCGTCTGCCTGCAATGTGGGAGACCCGGGGTTCAATCCCTGGGTCGGGAAGATCTCCTGGAGAAGGAAATGGCAACCCACTCCAGTATTCTTGCCTGGGAAATCCCATGGACAGAAGAGCCTGTAGGCTACAGTTCATGGGGTCACAAAGAGTCGGACACGACTGAGTGACTTCACTTTCACTTTAGGTGGTCTCGCAACAGTCTCTAGGTAGGAACTTTTCCCAGGATGGGCACAGCATTTTGTTTATAGGGTCAGAGACCTAGCGGGGCCTTGATAAGTGCCTGTAGAATGACTGGGGCCTGGGCGTGGGGTGGGGGCTCAGCCCACCCAGGGAAGCCCCAAGCAGGCACCAAACCCACCAAGACAGCCACCTGGGGGGCCAGAGGCTGTCCTCTGTTGAGTCGCAAGCACGGGGCCACAGGCTTCCCCTGAGGAAAGCAAACCGGTCCAAGTTTGGGTCTGTCTCTGCACTGCCGCACGCGCTGTCCTATCTGGAGGCCTATCTGCTCTGAGATAGCGCCTGGATTCAAAGATGCTCAGAATGTCACTGACCAAAGGTGCCTTGAGTTCTTCCACCACCTGGAGTTCAGCTGGTTTTATTCTTGGGGGGCCTGAGGCCCACTGGGGGAGTGTCTAAGGCCACGCAGCACCTCTGAGCTAGACCTAGATAGATCCCAGGGGCTTTACTCCCAGGCCAGGGCTCCACGTTGTAGGAACCAAGACACGAACGGCTGGGCCTGGGACACCTGTGAGACCCAGAGGGTTGACAGGAGAGGCATCACATATCACAGGGACAACTGCGAGTCGTGTGCGTCTCAGTCTATAAAGGAACAGAATGTCTAGTTGATTAAGGAGACACTCACAGGTGAGGTGACATGTGTAAACCGCCAAGATCAGTGGAAAATTGGGGCTGTTAACACCCGGAATGGATGGGCTGGTGCTGCCGGCCTAGGAAGGAAGAGGGTCAAGGCCTGGAAGGCTAGAGATCACAGACACGAAGAGAAGAGGGGGTGCTGAAGGAGGCATGGCAACGGTGGCTCCCTGAGGGGCACTGTGAGATTCCCCATTAGGTCTGCACCCGCTGTGTCCAGGCACTAGGCCAGGCCCTGTGCACTGCTAATTCACTTAATCCTAAGAGGTTCAGAGAGATGAAGTGACTTTCCCAGGGTCACACAGCTGGGACGGTGTTGGGCTGATTCAAGCCCTCCGCTTTCCAATCCTCCAAGACTGGAGGTCGGAGCCTCCTGGAAGTCCCCACCCAAGACTGTGCCTGAGCCCAGAAAGATGTGCCCCTGGAACCTGTCCACACCCATCCGCTTGCTTCCAAGGCCATCCCAATGCCACTGGGCTCCCTGCATGCTGGCCGGTGCGGGAAAGTGGGAGCGCTCACGGCCAGCAGAGGTCACCCTCCACCACAGGAGCGCTGCTGGGCTTGGCTGCTGCCTCCCTCCTTCCAGCTTGGACACCTCTAAGCCTTTACGAGTCGCTACAAATCCTCAGTGGCGGCTGTAACTCCAGTGCCCACTGCGGCCAGGCTCCCTCCCAACTGGAGATCACTGGTGGCCAGGCCCTGGGTGTACCCATGCCTCGGCCCTTCCGGCCATCTGTTTGCCTCCGAATGGAGAGTGGGCTCAGGCGGTCCACCCCCGTGGTGCCTGGCCCTCTGTCCTGGTCTGAGCAGCCACCAGCCTGCGGGAGACGCAAGGCTAGTCAGTGTGGGGGCCTGGAGGCAGCCCAGCTCTGCCACCCTCCTTGGTTTTCCCGTCTGTAAAACGAAGCCTAGCCGGCTGCTGGCAGCTCTTCAAACTCAACATCTTAGGATTTTGGTGTCAGGAGCTCCAGCTGTTTGGAAAACGCCATCTCAACAAGTGCAAGATGGCTTGACTCTAGAATCGCAAAGCCTGTCTCAAGGCAGGCCTGCGGGGAGCCTGCTGGCCCAGGAAACTCCGGGGGTGGGGTGGTCACTGTTCTAGGGTCACCTCAGACCTCAGATGCTTTCCCTTTCTCTTTTCCTTGAAGCTAATGCTCGACCTGACTTAAATGCGTGTAGGTAGGTTTTCCAATGGTGACATCTGGGTTAGCTTCCCAACTCACAGGGGAGGCTTGAAAGGGCCAAGCTTTCATTTCGCACGACTCACATCGGTAGGGGAGCTCGGGTGAGTCGGGCCTCAGGGGAGCTCAGCACAGAAGATGCGCTCAAGGAAAGCTTGCTGCCCTCAGGCAAGTAGGGCGGCCCGGGGAGTAGACTGTGGAGCGTGGAAAGGGCGCCTGGGGACCACACGTCCCGGCGGGATGGTAGGCAGGGGCGGAGAGAGGGGATGGACACAGGGCAAGAAGGATGAGTGGGACTGGAGCCCACCTTGCTGGTAAGGAGAGACCTGGGCCCCCTCCTGGCTCCCTGGCAGATTCTCACCTGGTCTAAAATGTTGGAAGAGGCACATGGCCCTCACAGGCTCCTCCTTAGAAGCAGTGAGTTGCTCTAACCTGCTCCATGGAAAGTGGGGCCCTGGAACCTTGGAGGCAGCTCCCTAGGGCTGGTATCAGGGGTACTAACATCAGACTGTTTTATTTTCCCCTTTTGAGGCCAACAAGTTAACTGGTACACTTAAACATGAACTCAGCCGAGAGGCTTCTGCATCTGTGTGTGCACAAACATGCTTATGTACCCCCTTTGCACACTTATGTATAGGTACACGCACACACTTGAGTGCTGACCCAGATGCACGGAGCACACACATCTCCTGACAGCTTGCACAGGCAAGTGGCGGGTCCCAGGGGAGCCGTGTGAGCAGTGGTGTGCAGAAACGATTCAATCGCCATGCACATCTGCAGCTCGGGTCCCCCCGGGACGAGCGGTGCTGGCAGCAGGGAAGGGGGGCTGTACCTACAGTCTGCAGAGCAGAGGCTGCATTCCAAGACATCGTCATGGCCAGGGAGCTTGGGATGCGCCTGCTGCTCAGCGTGGTGGGAGACCTGGAGTTCCAGGGGATGCATCCTGGTCGGCCGGCTTACCAGCTCTCAGACTCCAAGAGAGGTGGCTGTTGTGGGCCCTGGGTTCAGCAGTGACCCCTGTGTGACAGTGTCAGCCCCTGTCTGGCCCCCACCTCCCACTGCTCTCCGCTGATCCCATATCCTCCATGTGGGGCTGCTGCCCGCCTCTGGGACTGTGTTCTGAAGATCACACCTCTAGGTCTTTACCTCTGTGCCTCAGCCCACAATGCCTGGCTCTCTCCATCCATCAAGGCCTGGTTCGGGGGTCACCCTCTTGGCTGGTTTCCCCCAGCAGAGCCACTCACTTCTATGTCCTCAGTGCCCCATCACGAACCCCCGATTTGGTGGTACCAGATGAGGGAGATGTCTTTGCATCTGGCTCCCCATCAATTGAGATGTCTTCCAGTTATGGATTCCCAGAGTCTAGCCTAGCCTAGGGCCTGGTACTCAGTGGGTGCTCAGCAATGCTCATTAGATGGATGGATGGATGGGTTTTCAGCAAGGAGTCAGTCCTAATCGGAGGATCTTATCAGGGAGACTCTGATAAGCCAGGCTGGGGCTCCGAGAGTGATACATGTACCACTACTGGAACAGGGATGATTTTAGGTGGTCCATGGGCAAAGATTTTACATTTTCATAGTGAAGTATTTGGACTAGAACAGTGATCACTGGAGAGTCTGTGGATATTACTTTTTGGGATGGGGTTAAATACGGGAGAGATGGCAAACCTGGAAGGATTAAAGAACCGTTTTAAACATAATATAAATGGTATGAAAGAGACGGAGGTTAAGAAAGCACTGACATAGTTGGATGCCTTCCTCATCTTAAAAGTAAAGGTGCTTAGAGAGGTGTAGCAGGTCTCCAGGCACGCTGCTCGGAGGCAGAGGAAGAGGGCGATGGTGAAGCAAAATAGTCGGGGTGACTTCGTGCCCTGGCCTAGGGAAGTCAGGGAGGGGGGCAGAGGGGCAGACATGAGTGGGGAGAGGGAAGAGGCAGCTCCAGGCAGCTGCCCCGGGCCAGCTGCTTCTGGCCAGGCCGCTGGAGCAGACCCTGGGGCCAGCTTGTGGCCTTGCTCCTGGTGGGGTCCCTGGATAGGGGTGGGCCCCTAGAGCCAGACCTTCTTGGCAGGGAGGCTGTGGGAGGGCCCTTTATCTTCCCAAGCCCTCATCTCTCAAACAGGAAGGTGTATCCCCTCCCTTCCCGCTGAGCGGAGGAGCTGAGTAAGTGAAGTCACGCATGGCACATTGTTCTGAAAAGGGAAATCCTGATTTGGACAACAGTCTCTTCCAAACGCAGGACCCCTCCTTAATTTGGGGAGTGCCCCTTATGCCAGGACTGGACAAAGCTGCATACCTCCTGGCCACAGAGTTCAGACGCTCTGACTTGGCATGGTTGCTGGAAGGGTGGACCCACTTCTCTTGATGACCCAGTCTCCCAGCACCCGCCTTCCCCTACAGGAAACGCACACTGTCAATGGTGGTTAGTGGGACAACACCATGTACACCCTGGGTGTTCCAGAGGGGCCCCTCTGGAGGGCAGGTAGGTACACCTGACAACCTGTTTTGGGACACAAGAGCTGATCCAGAGGAGAGGACGGCTGACTTGGGAGGACACGTGTCAGTGTCGCTCTGACAAAGGTGCCAGCCCACTGTCCCAACCCGCACGGGCCTGGGAGTCCCAGCTGCACCCAGATGTGCTTATCTCCCCGGGGCCCATGATGCCTTAGCCGGCCCAGGTCGTACTCTCAGGGTCAAAACCTCCCACCACCCTCTGGCCACACTCCAGGTCCATGACCTCGCAGTGAGCTTTCACTGACAGCTTCTCTGCAAAAGGTGAAAGAGGGCCGGCTTTCGTCCTGGGTCAGGTTGCTGGGTTCCTCTCCTCCCGAAGGCTATGCCACCTCTGCTTTCTGTTTCCTCCAAATGGAAAAGGAAGCAGAGCCAGGGCTATAGAGCCCATGGGGTGGCAAGAGACAGACACCACTGGGCAACTGGACAACGAATGGACTTCTCCGTGCCAGACGCTAGGCTCCCTACGCGTATCAGCCCACTCTAAGCCCCAGAATTCCACTGTGACGTCCAGATATTATTACCATACTATAAGTGGGGCTATAGAGCCCATGGGGTGGCAAGAGACAGACACCACTGGGCAACTGGACAACGAATGGACTTCTCCATGCCAGACGCTAGGCTCCCTACGCGTATCAGCCCACTCTAAGCCCCAGAATTCCACTGTGACGTCCAGTTATTATTACCATACTATAGATGAAGAAACGGAGGCTCAGAGAGGTGGAATGACTTGCCCAAGGTCACACTACCGAGAAGTGGCGGTGCCAGGACTTGAACCCCAGGCTGGTTACACAGCCCATGAGGCCTCACTGCATCATGCTCTCCGTGGGAACGTGGCAGGCTTCCTCAACATCTCTGCCTGTGACAGAGGTGACTGTCACTGCAGGGCCAGGGAGTCACGGTCCCGCCTGATGCGGTCTGGGCCGCCAGCCTTCCCTAGGACGGCAGTGCTCAGGCAGCGGCCCTGACCCGGCCTTGTTTTAAGGCTCTTGCCTGCGATGCCCAAGGCTCAGATGCCATGAAGCGGGAAAGAGGGAAGGCGGAAACAATTCCCTAGGGGAACTCAGAAGACACAGTGTGGGATGAAGTTGGAGGTGGAGCCAGGGTCCCCTGACTACCAGCTGGTGTCCTACAGAAGGCTGTAAATGCCCTGAAGATGCCTACAGCTCCAGTTCTAGGGACAAAACGGTGTTCTCCACCATCTCTTCCTTACCCTAGCTCCTCGAGCCTCCAAATCCACCCACCTGGCATTCTCCAGGAGCTCCAGACAGGGGTGGGGCAATGGCAGGTCCAAGGGAGAGTCAGTATAACTAGATGAGCCCTTAGGAAGCACACAGCACGCAGAAGATGTGTGGCGTGAGGAGGCTGCCCCTACCTCCTGCGCCCCTGACAGGCCTGGCTAGCCAGCCACTGCATTCGCCCACTGGGTCCACACACGACCCAGCCAGTCGTCCACACACCCTTCTGCCCAGGCATCTTAACCACTTGGGGCCAACACATGGGAAGAAACCCCCTGGGCAGCACCATTTTTAAAAGGAGGGTGAACAGAGGCTCAGAGTGGGGAAAGCTTAGCCGAGGGGCACCAGCCAGTCAAGACACGAGCAGGGATCTGCATGCGGATTTCCCAGTCCCCGATTTAGTCCTCTTTACCCTAGACTGGGAGTCAGAGCCAGGCTCTTCTCGAGCTGAGAGCCCACGTTCGGACCACACAGGCAAACCAGCCACATGTCAAGCAGCCTTCCATCAGTCACAGCCTCACAGCAGCTGGTGGGCAGTATTAGCCTATTTTGCAGAGGAGAAAAATGAAGGCTCAGCGTGGGTGGGTCGTTACTCCCCTATCATGCAGGACTAATATGGGCTGGTCTAGGACCGCAGCTGTTTCTCCTGAGTCTGGGCTCTTATTTTTACCAACTGGGTATGCCTTCTCTTTTAGTGAGTTGCTATGAACTGTCAGATTTGTTTAAAAATTTCTCAAGAAAAGGGAGGTGGGGAACAGAGGAATCAAAAAGCAGGCATTTATTTGACTTAAAAGTGGTAGATGGTAAAAAACCAACCAACCAACCAACACAAAACCAGTCCTCGTGGCTTAGATCTAGAATGGATCTGGGGATCTGCTCAGACCCATTGTTCACAGATGAGGAAACTGAGGCCCCGGGCAGGGGTGTGGGTGGAGGTACAGCAGAGCCTTGAGCCTCTGCTACAGGTCAGAAATGGGGCCGGGGCCACACTCAGCCCTTGGGAGCCCGGGCTGCCCTGGAGGTCTCAGCTCTCCCTCCTCCATCCACAGCCAGGCCCCTCCTGCAGGTGTCTGCCGAGTGCACACCTGTGGCCCCAGAGAGCTCAGACAGAGACCTGCCCCAGGGAGCTCCTGGGGGTCTCCAGGTGTGGATGAGGAAGGACAGGGTGACCGTGGCAAACCATGCCAACCCTGACGGCGGCAAGGGCTCTGCTCCTAGTGGGAAGCATCTGTGATTTGATTTCTGCAGAAACCCCGTGAAGTCCCCACGGCTCCTTGGGGATTTCTGGCATCCCAGCTGGGCTGATGCTGGCACACTGACCCTGTATGTCCAAGCCTCTTTCTAGAAGGCCTGTGGTTGCAAGGGGGTGAGTCAGCTGGGTCTGGTGTCCATCACCCTGCTTGTCATCAGATCTGCACTCAGGGAATCTCTGGGTGTGAGGGACTCAGGGACTAAGCCACCCCAACTCATGCTGGGAGTGGGGGCCTCATCTCTGGGGCCCTTCGGGGACAAGCTGGGTACCCCACAAGCAACCTGAAAACATGCTTCCTGACTGGCTACTGAGAGACAAGGATTTACACCAGGCGCTCCAAAACCGAGTGCTGACTTGACACTCTGTGCAAAGCACTCTATAGTTTACAAAACTCTGGTGTCATAACCTCATTTGACCCTTGTTGTTGTTCAGTAGCTCAGTCCTGTCTGACTCTTTGTGATCCCATGGACTGCAGCATGCCAGCCTTCCCTGTCCATCACCAACTCCTGGAGTTTGCTCAAACTCATGTCCATTGAATCAGTGATGCCATCCAGACCACCTTATCCTTCGTCATCCCCTTCTTCTCCTGCCTTCAATCTTTCCAGCATTCGGTCTTTTCCAATGAGTCAGCTCTTTGCATCAGGTGGCCAAAGTTTCAACATCAGTCCTTCCAATGAATATTCAGGGTTGATTTCTTTTAGGATTGACTGGTTTGATCTCCTTGCTTTCCAAGGGACTCTCAAGAGTCTTCTCCAGCACCACAGTTTGGAAGCATCAATCCTCAGGTGCTCAGCATTCTTTATGATCCAGCTCTCACATCTGTACATAACCCTTGTTATCACCTCATTTATGCGGGTAATATAGCTTAGTGGATCAGGTCACCAGGCTGCTTGGGTTCAAATCCTGGCTCTTTCATGTGCTAGCTTCTGTGACCTGGGGCAAAATGCTCTCCTCTGCGTGCCTCAGGCACCTGTAAAATGGATGCAATAACAATGGTGCCAACTTCATAGGCTGCTGAGTTCGTTAAATGAGTCAGCGAATAGGAGGCACTCTGCAGAGCCCCAAGCACGTGGGCCCCAGCTCTGCTCGGGACCAGGTGGGTCTTATCATCTCCATCACAGGCAGGAGGAAAGCAGGGCCAGAGAGAGGAGCTGGTATCCGCTAGGGGGGTGGTGGGGGGAATTAAAAGCCACCACTCTAGACGTTAAAGACCTTCAACTTTTCTCCCTCCACACACCCTCACACGGGCGCCTCTGGGAACCACCCTGCGTCTCAGAGCCAGGTGCCTTTGAGGACGTGGGTGGCTGAGGCAGGGGCCTGTGCCCACCGGCCAGAGTGCTGGGTGGGGGGATTTGTCCTTGAGGCAAAGGCCCGTCCTGAAAAGCTCAGGAGGACAGAGGGAGAGGGTCACTGCTTCGGGGCAGATGAACAGAGTGCTGCCACTCCAGAGCGGCACGGGACACCCACGCAGTGTCCAGGTGGGCAGTGCCACGGGAGGAGGCGGGGGACCAGAGGAGAAATGCTGCCTATTCTGGGAAAAGGAGGGTAGCGGCCAGGACACTGCCGATCAGGCTGCCTGCGTTTCGCGGAAAAGGGTCCTTCCGACGAAGGATTCTCTGGTAAGACTGGCTGGGGAGAAGCTACACATTCCAACCCCCCTTGGTGAGGGGGAAGCACATTTGCACATAAAGGGCCTTAGAGCATCTGGCTTTTCCCAAAGTGACTGGAGTGCAAAATAACTTTTTTCACTGAACACAGTTTAAAATCCCATAGACTAGTTTTCCCTGGAACTGGCTTTGACAAATTCCGAACTAAGAGGAGTGGCTGCCGGGTGAAGAGGCTGGACAGCAGGGAGAGAGAGACTGCAGAGGAGGGTGGGCAGGCTGGGGCAGCGGCGCCTGGCAGGGGAGGGGAAAACCATCTCATCCTCTGTCGTCCCCTTCTCCTCTTGTCCTCAATCTTTCCCAGCATCAGGGTCTTTTCCGGTGAGTTGGCTCTTCACACCAGGTGGCCAAAATATTGGAGTTTCAGCATCGGTTCTTCCAATGAATATTCAGAGTTGATTTCCTTTAGGATTAACTGGTTTGATCTCCTTGCTGTCCAAGGGACTCTCAAGAGTCTTCTCCAACACCACATTTTGAAAGCATCAATTCTTTGGCACTCAGCCTTCTTTATGGTCCAACTCTCATATTCGTACATGATTACTGGAAAAACCATAGCTTTGACACTACGAACCTTTGTTGGCAGAGTGATATCTCTGATTTTTAAGAGCTTAGATGTACCCAACCGGCCAGGACCTGCCTATGGGCCCGGCAACTCCCTATCCCCAGCAATGCTGGCCTAGGTCAGGAGGGGAAAGGCCCAGGTTCACCTTCTAGAAGGGCAAAGGCCAGAGTTGGAAGGTCAACTGAGCTGCCTGAGGCAGAGGCTGGGTTGTCTGGGGAGGCTGGCACCTTCTCTGCCCGCTCTAAGCCAAGAAATCTAAAGAGACGGCACAGGCCAAGGTAGCCCCAGCCACCAGCGTCCCCTGCCCCAGGCCACCAGCCTGTGTGGCCCTTCCACAGCCACTCAGAAATCTCCGTGATTGTGATTAAGAAGAGGAGCAATATTAAGCACCTACTGTGTGTTGGGTGGCACATTTGCTGTTTCATGTGACTCATCTTTATGACAAATGATAAAGATATAGTTAGAATGATTAGTGCCATCTATAGATGGGGAGAAATAAGACTGAAAATGATTAAGGAACTTGCCCAATATCTGAAAATGATACAGCTGGGATTCGAACCTGTCTGTCAGACTTGAAAGTCCAGCATCCCTCCCCTAAGCCAAGCCACCTCCACACCACCCAGGGGCTTGGGGCTGAGAAAGCTTCTTTGCAGACGACCCAGCTCAAGGCTGTTCTGGAAGAGGACTTTCAGTTCAGCCACCCACTGGGTACCACCCCCTGCTAGCTCTGCATTGCTGTGCCCAGGCTAGAGTTGGAGAACATGGATAAGAGTCATCTGTGCTCAGGGGGCTCCTGGTCTTGGGGGTTTCCAATCATGCCAGTTACATGCACGGTATGTGGATGCACAGTTGGCCTCTCTGGGCCTGTTTTCTCAGCCTCTAAAGGATGGGGCTGGTTGAGATGTCATATACTTCTCCCTGTACCCCCTAAACCTCTGAGGACAGCAGGGGACACTCAGGCTCCAGCGAGCACTCCCTCTGCACCAGGCCCTTCCACACACACATTACTCCCCTAACTCTCACACCAGGGAGGTGGGCATCCTTGCTCAGACTTTACAGATGAGGAAACTGAAGTCCAGAGAGGTTACGCAACTTGCCTAAGGTCACACAGTGGACCAGAAGGGTTGCTGGGATTGGAACCTGGGTTTAACTCATTTCAAAGGCCCACC
The DNA here is from genome assembly GCA_006410635.1 of Cephalophus harveyi. Taxonomy (NCBI): domain Eukaryota; kingdom Metazoa; phylum Chordata; class Mammalia; order Artiodactyla; family Bovidae; genus Cephalophus; species Cephalophus harveyi. The sequence continues at coordinate 84,635 of SJYT01077248.1, forward strand.
CAGCCTGATGTGAGACTAGGAGAGCTGCAGAGAGAGATTCCTCCTAGGCCTGAGCCCACTTCACCAGGTGACTGTAGGACTCAGCCCCTCAGTCCTTAGTGTGGGTGAAATTCGGCCTGGGTGAGACCACCCCTAATGCATTTCTAGCTTTAGCGCTCTGGCAGGAGGCTGGGGGAAGGAAAGATCAAATAACAGTAAAAAAAAAAGTAAGATGAATCCCAGATTTCCAGAAGCCTGGAATCCAGGTGAAGGCAGCCAGGCTGTACTAACCGACCAGATAGCCATGCCCACCATGGGGGCCAGACTGTGGAAGGCCCAGAGTCGGTCTGGCGGCAGCCCCATAAGCTTTCTGGAGGTGGAGGGGCAGAGCCAGGCCCCCAGGAGGGGCAGTGTGGCTGGGGCCAGGACCAAGACATGGGGGTAGCTGGGCTGGGGCAATGAAGGCCTGACTTACTTTGGAAATAAAACCATCCATGCCCAGTGTCCTTTTGTCCAGGCCTGGCCAGTCAGCTTGGCAGGAGGGCATCGGGGTCTTTCTTAAAGGAGAAGGTATTGAAACGAAGCAGGACGCATACAATTCATCTGCTTTTTAATTAACTTGCCCCGCTGCCTTAAGTGATTCCCTGCTTACGTTCATTCTCTTGAAAATTCCAAAGTGCTATTTCTGACCTGTGATTTACTATTGCCGTACGTCTCTATAAGCAGTGTTTTAGCTTAAGTGGCAGTTGCATATTAATTACAAAGTTAATTATGTGCTGTGTAATCATGCTGTAATTCATTAGTTTACTCTACACTCTGAGAGTCTCACGCTAATAGCAAGATCTGACAGAGGGGTTTAGGAATCACCAAGAAAGATCTGTTGAAGACTTAGAAAGGGGCTGAAAAGGACTTGAGCCCTCTCAGGGTGGTTCCTTGGGACACATCTGGCTGACTGGAGGCCCGGTCACTGGGCCCCTCGTGGCTGTCCTCCTGAACACAGTACAGGACCCTCGCTGCCCTGGGCTCTGAGGGATCGAAGCCTGGAGTACATACTGCTTGCAAACCCTTGTCTGCTGAGGATGGTGGAAAACCCAGCTGGGTCTTGTTTTTTTCCCCCACGGAAGTGCAGGGACTGGAACAGAATTTGTTTAAAATTACTTACGGAACAGAGAGTCACTTCTAGGTGAAAAATTAACTGCTCAGATTACCAAGACAAAATGGTCCTGGGAACACTGACCGTGGGGCAGGCCTGGGAGGGGCTCTAGAGGCTTCAGGCCCAAGACAGATGGGGAGGCCCTTGCCTGAGAGTGGGCGGGGCACGCTGGGCTTGGGATCAAGGTCTCTTCACAGTCGTTTCCTTCCCTGCCATCTCCCCTGAAGCGTCAGGGATCTTGATAGGAACACTAGCCTCCTTTCTCTTTCCTTTCTTTCCTGTTTTGGTTTGTTTCCTCATGAATTGGGCTTCTAAGATGGCTCAGTCCGTAAAGAACCCACCTGCAATGCAAAAGACCCAGGTTTGATCCCTGGGTCAGGAAGATCCCCTGGAGAAGGGCATGGCAACCCGCTCCAGTATTCTTGCCTGGAGAATCCCCATGGACAGAGGAGCCTGGCAGGCTACAGTTCATGGGGTCACAAAGAGTCAGACACGACTAAACGACTTTCACTTTACTAATGAACTGACCCACAGGGTGGCCTTGGCTGTGAAACCCAACTCCACTCTTTAGCCAGTCTCAAAACCCTGCTGAGGCCCAGGTACCTCATTTCTGAAATGGGGTGAAAGGTCCCTTCAACCTTGCATAGAGATCTGCCCATGTCAGACCACTTGAGCAGTGTTCCAGAGAATTCTTTTCTAGAACCACCCTTTCCCAGCCAGTGGAGAATTCCCCATGATGCTCCAATGGCATTTAAAAGTCGATATGAATAAAGACAGGCCTGCTGCAAAAGCCCCACTCTCTGCAAATCTGTGGGTCAAATTTCAAGCCTTTGTCACATGAGAGGATACAAGGCTGTGACCTACCCTGGACATAGTGATCTGGTGGCTGAGACCCTCTGCTTTCCAAATATAAACCTGCTTGTTTTATTTTTGCTGACAGCTGAACGAAAAAAAAAAAAAAAAAAGATGTGGAAGTCCTTCCCTTTCTGGCTCCAGTCAACAGAGGAGAGAAGGGCTCGGCGCCCCAGCTGGCATGGGAGGAAGATAAATAAGAAAAAACAAAACATGTCCTCATGCTACAGTGGAATGTTTAAAAAAGAGGTGAAAAGCACAAGGTCGGGGCAGATTTCATTTTCTATAATTTTAGCAGGCTCAGGGAGGAGGCAAGATGCTGCCGACTCAACAGTTTTGGGGGAATCAGTTTTGGAGGGAACTCATTTTTTTTGGTGGGGGAGGGAGGGGAGGCATTTTAACAGCCAAAGGCGCTGTGGTTTCCTTTCCAGGGAACACACTGGTTTCCCTGGCAACAAGAAGTCCGGCCTCCAAAGTTCTGCCGAGAGACCAAGGCTTGGCCTGGGATGCTCCCGACTATTATCCACGGCCAAGGTCTCACCATCCCACTCTCCCAGGCAGTGCGCTGGGTGGGAGAGGTGCAAAAATGTCAGCTCTGCAAAAATGTGGGCACCAGTCCCCATCTCTCCCCCCTGGACTCATGCAAGCAGCTACTCATCCCTGGATCACTGCTTTCCAGGGCTTTATGGCTGAGCAGGTGAAAAAAAAATGCAAGCAACAGCTTGGAAACAAGCCTGCGTTTGACAGCACCTGGGGACCTTGTGGGAACAGTAAAGTCTCTGGGGCAGGCGGCCAATGGTCCAGCAAGGCTGGGTCTCGTGTCTAGCGTGCTTTAGCCTCGTGTGGCTGGCACAGGGGAACAGCATGGGAAGACAGAAGGTCTGAATTTCTGAAGTCACCTCCCTCTATCCAGGCTCGCTCATGTGGCTCCAGAGGCGTCTTGTGGATTTCTAGAGCCCAGTTTCCCAGAGAGAAATATTTAAACGTCTGGCCGGGAAAGATGCTATTCATGCAGCAGGTGTGGGAGGGGTGGGGTGTGAGTGGGAGGAGCAGAGGAGAGGAGGCAGAAAGGGGCCAGTGATGGAATCTGCAGAGCGCTGATCCCCGGGCGCACTGCGCTAAGTGCTCCACACGCTCGGTCTCTAGCTCTCTCTCCAGTTGCCAGGGGAAGCAGGCACAATTATTCCTGGCTGGAGGGAATGAAGGGGTCAAGTGACCTGCACAAGGCCACCCAGTAAGTGAGTGGCAGAGCCATGAGTCACACCTGTCAGTCTTGACCCTCTTCTCAGGAGAGGGGCGGATGGAATGACAGGGGCAGGGACGGGAGAGTCGCTCTGGCTAGTGGTTCACACTCCTGACGGTGCAAGGGACGCAGAGGTTCCTAAAATTCTCCCTGGTGCCCCCCTCCCAGTCCCCGCTGTTATCTAAACATTTCCCAGGAGGACAGGCCCCAGAGCAGAGTTATCTGGAGGCTCTGACCCAGAGGGCCCAGTCCGCACACTCCACTGGTGGGTGTTTCCCGAGGGCCTGATATTGCATCCTTTACAAGCTCTATCTCCTTTAAGGCCAGAACGGCCCTATGAAGTAGGTAGTAAGAGTCAATTTCATAGATGAGAAATGGGAGCTCAGTAACATGTCCAAGTTAGTTAGCAAGAGGCAGAGCTGGAATTCAAGCCCTGCTCTGATGCCAAAATTTAGGTATATCCTTAGCGAATGACGATGATAATGATAGCCAAACTTCCCTGAGCTCTCATTATGTGTCTGTCCTGTTTTAAGTACTCTGTGAAGACTCTTGAGAATCCCTTGGATAGCAAAGAGATCAAACCAGTCAATCCTAAAGGAAAACAACCCTGAATATTCGTTGGAAGGTCTGATGCTGAAGCTCCAATACTTTGGCCACTTGATGCAAAGAGCCGACTCACTGGAAAAGACCCTGATGCTGGGAAAGATTGAAGGCAGGAGAAGAAGGGGACGACAGAGAATGAGATGCTTGGATGGCATCTTGATTGAATGGACGTGAGTCTGAGCAAATTCCGGGAGACAGTGAAGGACAGGGAAGCCTGTTGTGCTGCAGTCCATGAGGTCGTAAAGAGTCAGACACGACTTAGGGGCTGAAGAACAATAAGCATTCAACACATATTCACTTATTTTATTCTTTCCACCATCGTATGAAGTACATGTTACAATTAGCTCCATTTTATAGACCTGAAAACCGAGGCACAGAGCTCTGTAAGCAACATGGCCAGGAGCACACAGTAATCTATAAGGCCAGGCAGACTCCTGAAATTCATGCTAGTGATTCAGGCTAATGACTCATACCATGACCTGTTTCTCCAACCACTGGGACATCTTGCCTCCCAGCCTTGAGCTCTGGATTCTGGATGGTTCTGGGACTCTGGAAAGCCAGGCAGCCGTTGGGAGCCGGGGTTTTTCCAAGAGAGTGCCTCCTCCCACCCCAGGGAAATGGCAGGCAGGACCTGGACTGTGTTTCCGAGTGTGGATGTGAGTGTGCACGTGTGCACCTCAGGCTGGGCAGCATCAGGGCGTGCATGCAGCTGATTTATAACCCTCAGAGAAAACAGAATTGCAAAGCTCACTCACAAATCTTCCCTATCGAGGGATTGTGACAGGCAGACATGCAGTGAATTCCCAAGAACAGGCAGGCCTCCCTGCAGCCTCTGCTCCTGAGATGCGTCCAGGTGACCTGGCCACCTGTGGGTCAGCTCCACAGAGGTCCAGGTCAGTGGTGGCCAGTCAGTGGACAGCCGGCTCAGCCCTGGGAGTGGTCACCAACCTGGGGTGGGGGACCTGTTTCTGTGTATCAGAAATGCTGGCTCCAGAGTGACCCGGCCCCTGAGGAAGCACCCCCAGACACAGGTTCCCATCCTCTACCCTCCGGCAGGTCCCACCCAACAGCCAGCCCTTATACTCTGGTCCTCACGGTTCAGAAGTTTGGGATCAGGACCCTTAGCACCTACAGAACTGAAGACACTGGCGAATGTCTCTTGACTCATACCATGTGCTTTTGTACTGTACTAAGTTTTCAAGGTTTGTCTCATTTGAGCACATGTCACATGCAGAGGCTGGAGAAGTCTCTTGAGAGTCCCTTGGACAGCAAGGAGATCAAACCAGTCAATCCTTAAAGGAAATCAACCCTGAACACTCATTGGAAGGACTGATGCTGAAGCTGAAGCTCCAATACTTTGGCCACCCGATGCAAAGAGCCGACTCATCAGAAAAGACCCTGATGCTGGGAAAGATTGAGGGCAGGAGAAGAAGGGGATGACAGAGGATGAGATGGTTGGATGGCATCACTGACTCAATGGACATGAGTCCAAGCTCCTGGAGATAGTGTGCTGTGATTCATGTAGTCACAAAGAGTTGGCACGGCTTAGCAACTGAACAACAACACACACAGAGGCAAGGTTCAGAGAAGTGACGTGACCTGAGGTGGGATCCTAACGGGAGTAGTCTGATTCCAGAGTCTGTTCAGAGAACCACTCCACCGTGTTGACTCAAATCCTCAAACTCCTTTGCGGTCCCCAGGCTGTGTCCCTGGCACACAAATGCTCAACGTGCTTCCCCTAGAGGGGACAATGGAAGGGGGGCTCCAGGGTCCAGGCCTGGGTCTGGCTGGGATCATTCCACTGGTATTAAACCCCACCCCAGTTCCCACAGCTGTAAACTACGAGGTGTTTCCAGCTTCTGCATGCCCAGAACTAGCGCTGCCACACTCCTGAGTCTGGCTCCCAGCGGCCAGACTTCTAAACCAAGCCCCGGGGGCCAATGTGAGGACAGAGCAGAAAAGGAATGCAGCGTTTTTCCCAAACCTGGCTTGGCAACACCCTCCCCAGCAGCGGCTACAGTGGGCAACTGTAGCACTCCCAGGGGTAGCCAGCCCTTGGCCCCTTTGCGATCTCCCAGCCAATTCTCTTGATGCCCCACCCCCACAGGTGGGAGGATGGGCAAGGGCAGGGCAAAGAGGCTGCCCAGCACGTGGCGGTTGAGGGCCAGGGCCAGGGCCAGGCCGGATCTTGGTTCTGCCCTTACCTGCTGTGAGACCAGGCCAGTGTGTAGCTCTTTCTGAGTTTTGTCTTTTCTAGCTGGGAAATGAGTCAGGCATGCCTGCGTGATGGTTGCGGGGGTTAAATTAAATGAGCATGAGCGAGGGCCTGACCCTTCTGAGAGGTGTGTACATCCACGCACACACGTGCACATGCAGAGCTGGGAGGACGTCGGGTTACAGGAATCCCCATCCCGGCCCGCAGAGCACTCCAGGCTGCCCTACCCGAGAGGTGTCTCTGGGGACTGGCACCAGGGTGAGAGTCTCTGCTCCTCCTCCTCCAGCTCAGACTCCTTCAGCCCCAAACCTATAATCCCTAGCTGGGAAAATGACAGCCTTGCCCAGCAGCCGCCCTCGGCCGCCGGGCGGGGAGCCGGGCGGTGGCCATGGTGGTGCCGGGAGGCGGGTCTGGGACACACAGCCGCCGAGTCAGGGGAGGTCAGTGGCGGGGGACTGTGGGCTCTGGGGTGGCTGGACAATGGATGAGAAGGGAGAAGGGGAAAGAGGGCATAGGACTGCAGGGCTGGTCTGAGGCTGGCCCTGGGCAGGACAAGGCCCAGGCAGATCAGCAAGGGGTCATGACCCTGGAGCCAGGAGCACAAGGAGGGGGCCCCTGTATAAACGCGAAGGCTGGGGCCCAAGACCCTGAGGCTGGGCCGGCCCCTGGAGGCCACAGGGCAAGCCCACAGGTTGGGAAGCAGCAAACACACTGATTCCTGGGCTCTGCCCCAGCCTCCGCTGGAGGGTGGGGACTCTGCATTCTGGAATGAGCCCCCGGGATCGGGTTGCAGCAGAGTGGCAGGTGGCTGTGTGGGGACCTCTGGACGTCCCCTGTCACAGGGAGGTGCTGGGGTTTCTCCTGCCTGTGCCGCCTTCCCCGCCACTTGGCAGGAGGCAAAGCCACAGCAGTGCCATGGACACCGTGTCTGCTGAGCTCTGCTGCTCACCACCTGTCTGCTTAGAAGCACGTGACCCATTTGTGGGCGGGGCTGCAGGATGGTCGGACCGATCAATCAGCAAGGCTGGGGCCAGCCCCTGAGCACCCTTCCTGGGCCCCTCCCCACCGAGAACAGCTGTCAGGATGCTGAAACCCTGGCGCTCTCTGCCTCCCCTCCAAACCTGCCTGGACAGGGAACTGTCATCAGCCCTGAGCTGCTGGGCTCTCGTCCAGCGTCACGTGGACCCTTGCCCCATCTCAGCGGGGAATGAATGGCCCGGCCTCCCGGGACATCCTGCCCCAGGCCATGCTGCCCAGATTCTCCAATCGCCTTGGACAAGTCACATGTCTCTCTGGGCCTGGGTTTCCTCATCTGAAATAGGAAGTGGGAGGAGGCTGGACTTGGCAGCATGCAGGCTGTGAGGGGAGGGCATCCCGGGTGGACGGAATGGCTTGAACAGCACCCACGTGGGCTGGGCCAGGAGACGGGCTGAGGCTGGATGTGGCCTTAGGGTTAGGGTCAAGGTTGAAACTGGAGTTGAGGCCGGCACCGTCTGAAGAGGAAGTCCCCTGAGGGCACTCAGTATCCCCCAGCAGGGGCCCTTGGTGGCTGTCCCGTTAGCGCTGGATCATGTGATGGGGCTGGCTGGGCTGCATGCTCCAGAGGAGGATGGCAGACTTTACCTAAGGCCACCCCAGGGGGCCACCTGGGACGAGAAACCGGGGCGCAGCCAGCCTCCCTTGGATCAGCCTGAGCACAGTGATGGGAGGGCCAGGGCCTCCCCTATGGGGGTGCGCCTAGAAATCAAGCCCCTATGGGGGTGACAGGCCACGGGGCAAGGGGGTATCCAGGCCTTGCGGAGACAAGGGCCCCTCTGGGCATAAGGGTCCCTGGGTCAGGGCCGTGGGGAAGGCCCAGCTCAGGCCCGGAGGTCAGGACACCTGCCCGGGGCCTCCCGGGGCACAGGCTCTTCTGGGTCCTGATCTCCTGCTGGCATCCCCATAGCCCCCATCACACCTGTTGTCCTGTGGAGCATCTGGAGACCCAGCCTCAGTAAGAGGGTTATGCCTGAGGACCGGGGTGATGACTCGGGGCACACAGGAGTGCTGGGGTGTACACTGGCTGGAGCGCTCAGCCACTTCCTCGGGCCACGCCACTGCGGAGGCCAGCGGAGCGCCACAGCTGACCTCCTCGGGGGACAGGCCCCTGCCCTCTCTTGGCCCCCAGCTCCCACGTCTGCCCTCCATCTTGACCTCCAGGATGGTGTGAGGCACCTTTAACCCTCCCCTGAAAGGAAGAGATGGACAGGCGGCAGGACAGGTGAGTGGGGGCCAGTCTTTGGAGGATGGGGCCTGCCTGCTTCTCCCTGACCAAACACTGGGATCTGAAGCCGGGGGCCCGACGGAAGGGCAGGGAGCATGAGGGGCCGATGCTCCTGGGGGCTGCCCACCCGGCGCGCCTGCTCACCCGCTGCCCGGTCCCACTTGCCACGGCCTCGCCAGCCCCTTCCCTGCCCCCTCATGGGCCTGAGATGGCTGTCACCATGGCAACCCTGCTCATTCAGCCCGGGATAATGAAGCCAATGTGTTTTTCATTTCCATGAGCTGGAGTGTGGAGCAGAGCGGGGGAGGGGGCTTCCCGCTCCAGCCCCTCCTCTTGGGCGGGGGAAGGCAGGCTGGAGAGTGTGGGGGCGCCTGAGCTGCAGAGGAACAGACACCAGCGGGAGGGGTGGGGGAGACCTGGAGCCACCAAGCTCTTGACCCGCTGCAGCAGCCTTGCAACTAGATAATGCCAGCCAGAACGGCAGGCCTCCCTGTCAACACCCAGGCCAGGAGCAGTGGCTTGGAGCCAGGCAAAGGGGGGCTCCATTTCTAGCTGTGTGACCTTGGGCTGGTGATATCACCTCTCTGGTCTCACTTCAGTAGAACCAGCAGCATTTGCTGGGTCCCTTCTGAGTCTTCTGCTGCCCCCAGAGAGTTAGAGAGGACCCAGACAGTGCCTCATCCCTCAAGAACCCAAGGTTCCTGGGAGATGGAGTCTACTGGAAACATTTCTAAGCTGTAAAAATAAGGCCAGTAATTCTTACTCGTTATTATCTTTGAGTTACGACTGGGGCGGGGGGTAAGGGGAGGAAATATGAAGTCACGCACGCGAACATGCCTGCTGTACAGAGTAGGTGTTTTACAAGTGCTGACCTCCCTTCTTTTCTCCCTCCTGAGTCCCTGGACCACAACACACAGATAGCAGATGTTTAAGAATTTCTCACATGTGAGTCAGCAGTCACAGCTGCCTGGACGCCTCTTCTTCCCCTTGGCATCAGGACAGAGACCTGCCCGTTTGGCGGGAGGGGAAATCGAGGCCTGAGCAGGGCTGGGCTGGGAGGAGAGCAGGGCGGCAGAGCAGTGGCCCTGGGCCAGCTCTTTCGGTGGCAGGGCTCATCTGCGGTCCAGACAGGGGAGGGGGTGTGCAGGGCGTCTGGGAAACCCGTGGCCCACAGTCTCCGCCACCACACCCCCTCCCCCTCGCCAGCCCCTCTCCAAGGGCAGGAAGCCAAAAGCACTCACGCAGAAAACCCTGGCCTATCTCCCCACCCCCCGCACAATAATTCAATCACCTGGAGGCCAGTGGCCCTCTCTCCTGGCTTGGCTGACAGATTGGAGGGGGAGGGGAGGAAGGGGGAGGTGAGGGAAGCATGTCTGGGGAGGGGGCGGGGAGACGCGAAAAAATCAGAGCAGGGCTTGAAAAATGAAGAAATAAACCTGGCAGGAGGAAGGCAGCCTCGACTCGTCCTCCATAAAGCTGTCTCAGGGCCACCAAGGGTGCTGGCGGGCGGAGGGGGTCGGAGATGGCTCCTTCCGGGATCCCTGCCACCCCTGCCCAGCTGGGTTCCAGCCGCCTGCTGCTGAGGGGTCAGGGAGGAGGGGGCTGGACGGGCTTGCAGGTTAAAACGGGCAGGCGTGGGGGAGGCGCAGGTGTCGGGAGAACACGGCAGGAACAGGGGTCTTTTGTCGCCCAGGCTGACTGACACCTGCGCACAGTAGGCACTTGATGTCGAGCCGGCCCTCGGGAGGAACGTAGCACCGTGCCTGTGGGCAGCTGGCGGGCAGGCCTCAGAGCAGGCTGGCTGGCGCGAGGGCTAGACGAAGCCTAGTCTGCCCTTTTGAGCGATGGGGAGACAGGCCCAGAGTCACACACAGATTCGAGCCCCTTGGGTTCTCCAGCCCGGGGTGTCCAGGCCAGGCCACCTTTCACCATGAACTGCAGTGTGGGGGGGCCTCTCCTCCCCACAGAGCAGGGAGCCCCCCACAGAGTCCCCATGATGTGGGAATGCCAGGCTGGGGCTGAGCAGACCTGTGAAGGGGTTGCCCTGGCCCTCACTCGGGCCCCTCCTCAGGGCCATCAGGAATCATGATTTTTAGGAATACCGAATGACCCTGAAAACTGCTCATGATGTAAGTCCAAAAGAGAAGGACAGAAAATTATACAGTGACCAGAAAGTAATACACCAGGATGTTGCCCAGGATAACTCCTGGTTGGAAGGACGACGGGCAGTTTTTGTTTTTCTTCTTCTAACTTTTCTGTGACTTCCAGACTTCCTACAACAAGCATGCATCACTTTAACAGCAGGGAAAAAAGGCACTGTTATAGACTTTAAAACCAACACGCCACTTCCACCACACGCGACTGGGGCTACGTTCTCTATATGAAGGACGTCAAAGAAACTCTCGCTGGATTTAGGTGGGTTTGATCCCTGGGTCAGGAAGATCCCCTGGAGAAGGGAATGGCAACCCACTCCAGTATTCTTGCCTGGAGAATCCCACGGACAGAGAAGCCTGGCAGGCTACCCCTCCGTGGGCTTGTAGAGTCGGACACAACTGAGCAACTAACAGTAACACCCAGTGCAGGCACATGTCCTCACCCACGCGAGCCTCCCACGTGGAGTCACTTCAGGCGAGAAGGAGGGCACCAGGGCTGCTCTTTACTTGCTGTGTGGCTTTGGGTGAGTCCTGTGCCTCTTCGTCGGAGAAGGCAATGGCACCCCACTCCAGTGCTCTTGCCTGTAAAATCCTATGGATGGAGGAGCCTGGAAGGCTGCAGTCCAAGGGATCACTGAGGGTCAGACACAGCTGAGCGACTTCACTTTCACTTTTCACTTTCATGCATTGGAGAAGGAAATGGCAACCCACTCCAGTGTTCTTGCCTGGAGAATCCCAGGGACGGGGGAGCCTGGGGGGCTGCTGCCGATGGGGTCGCACAGAGTCGGACACGACTGAAGCGACTTAGCAGCAGCAGTGCCTCTCCACGCACCGGAGTTTTGCCTCTACCCTACCGGCCTCACTGGATGGATGCTGAGGATTGGTAGGTCCTGGCATGCTTGAACTAAACTCAGAAGGCTTCGTGAATTAGGGGCACGGGGCTTCTCTGATCAGAGGGGCACTGTTGGGGGCAGAGGGGCAGCTGAGGTGCCTCCAAAGACTGGGCAGGCCAGCGCCGGGTGGAGGAGGCGGGCCCAGCAGCGCCAGGAGGCAAGGGGCCAGCTTTCACCCCCTGTTTACAGTGGAAACACAGCCTTGAAAAGGCTTCACTTTCCACTGTTTTTGTGGCGGTGCTGTGGGAGCAGGGCTTCCTGAGAGCGAGGCCAGCTTTCCAAGGCCACACCGAGTCCAGCGCTGCACTGGCCTCTGGCAGGAAACATCATGTTTTCAATTTGCCGGTCCCTGCCAGGCGCTGCAAGCAGGCCCACGCTCCACCAATCGGCTGTACGGAGAGAGCGATTGCAGACCCTGCTGCAGCTGGGAGCCCTCAGCCGGTCAGCAGAGCTCCAGGACCCCAGAGGGACCTCCCTGGACCCCAGAGGGGCCCTGCTCCAAGACAGCTCTGGCTGCAGGTCCCTGGCAGTTTTTATGGCTTTAGCAGCAGATACACCCAATGATTCCACCCCATAAACACCAATCTCTGGCCTTCTGGCTCCCACATCAGTTAGTCCTACTGTCTTGCTGACAGATGGGGAAACTGAGGTCCACAGAGAGAAGAGGTTTCCCAATGCCATCAGATTACCGGTGAAGAAAGAACACCTCGAATCGGATTGGCAGATTCCCAACTGAGTCCCCTGGCAAAATGGGACTATCCTGCAGCTGCCCGCCGATCCCACATCCCTCCATGACGGTGACGACAGCTGAGCCCCGCCGCACACCTACGAGCCAGGCATCGTGACCACTTTTCAGCCGCAGAACCAGCTCGTGAGCTGTTTGACCTTCCTATCTTACGGATAAGGAAAATGAGTCTTAGAGAAGTTTAGAAACCTCTCTGTGGTCATGGGGCTATGACGTGGAGCTGGGGGTCTCAGAGTGCACTGCGAAGCTGGCCTTCTCTACCCCTTCCCAAGGACCCCTGGTTCTGTGCCTCCAAAGCCCAGGGAGGATCCCCAGGTGAGACACACTGACCCCCCTCTCCCACCCGGCTCATCCCTCACCCCCTGCTCATGCTTAAGGAGAGCCAATGGGAGGAACGTTGGAGAGGGAGGTGGGGACCCCCAGGGAGGGTGGGCCAGAGCAAGAGTCGCCACACCCAGCTCTGCGGGGACAAGCCTCTTCCCATCTCTGGGCCTCAGTTTCCCCCTAGGGCAGGTGGGATCACTGGCTCCTCCAGCCTGTGACATCTGGGGTCTCCAGAACTCCACATTTAGGGTGTCTTTGTGCTACCTGGTTTTTGTGTCGTCCTCCCCCTCTGCCCCTATTTCTGGATGAACTCTTAACTCTCCAACTTCAGTGCCCAGTGCATTTGGATTTTAAAGCCCAGAGGTGCTGTGGGACATCTGAGCTACAAAGGGGCTGTCGACATGACCCACTTCCCTGCCAGAACCCAGGGGAGCAGGGCTCCCTGACACAATGGATTTGAGGAAAGCTTGGTGAGAAACGACACAGTTGTTTTCATCTATAGATCCGGAGCTTCGCTAGCTCCTTGACACCCGTCAAACAGAGGTGGGATTCAGCCTGGGGGCCTCATCACGCAGCTCCTCCTATGCCGCTCTCTGGAGCCAACGCCTGGGTGGCCAGGACTGGCTGCGCACATGGTCTTCCCCCAGGGCCCCTTCCGTCCACTCTGTCTCAGCCTTCTCCTGCCCTCTCCATGTGTCCGGGCGTGGCCTGCAGCTCAGCCCATCCTGGCTGTGAGAACTATCTCAGTAGATGCTGGGAAGGGATCTGGGCCCTAGTACACATAGGCCTGACTGATGGCTGTGCTGGTAGCTTCAGAAGCCTGGCTAAATCCGGAGGATGCATCTACTGGACCCACCCTCCAGGCCCTGGTGAGGAGGCCCTGTTCTCCTCATTTTATGATGAAGAGGAAGAGCTTTTGGGGGTCAGGTGACCTGACCTTACACAGCTCAGGACCTGAAGATTTAAAGATACTTGACTGTCGGAGATGAAACCGACACACCTCCATGAAGCCCCCTCTGATCTTCTTGGTTGGTGGGGGGCTCTTCCCCAGCAAGGCCCAGAGTGAGTGCTCTGTGTCTTGTGTCTGGCTGAGGACTCGGGCTTGAAAGTCAGGTGGAGCTGGGTTCAAGTTCTGACCCTAGTTCCCAGGGACTGCACGAGTTATTTAACTTCTTTATCCCACAGTTCACTCATTTGCACAGCAGGCTCTATAAATATTAAATTAGATAATGCATATAAAGTTCACACAGCTGTCATTAAGACTCCCCCAGTATGCACACACACACACAGAGCAAGATACCATCATGATTAACAGCAAGGACAAGGACTTAAATCCTCTTTGAGTCCTTGGGCAAGTCACTAGTTCTTTTTGCTGATCAAAGTCTATTCTTAAAATTCCTCCTTATTACTCTCCAAGAGATCCCCTCCTGAGCCCCTAAAAAAAGCAGTGGCTTGGGGCGTCAGTGGTAAAGAATCTGCCTGGCAATATAGGAGACACGGGTTCTGTCCCTGGTCCAGGCGGATCCCACAGGCCGCGGGGCAAGTGAGCCGGTTCGCCACAGCTACTGAGCCCGCGCTCTCAAGCCCAGGAGCAGCAAGTACTGAAGCCCGTATGCCCTGGAGCCTGTGCTCAGCAGCAAGAGGGGCCACCCCAGTGAGAAACCCGCGCACCGCACTAGAGAGTAGCCCCCCTCACCAGAACTAGAGACAAGCCTGTGCAGCAGGAAAACCAACACAGCCAAACAATAAATAAATAAAATTATGCATATTAATATTAAAAAACCCAGCAGAGTTGGCCTTGGGGCCTGAGGGATTTTCTGACTACTCTCTGATTCTTTGTGTCCTTTTCCACACTCACAGCCCACCGAGCTCCAGCCACTTCTCAGAAGCTCCATGGCCCAGGCCCTCTCTGGGGGAGCCAGGCAGGCCCGGTGCCACTGGCTCTGCAGAAAGCCCAGCATCAGCCCCCACTGGAGACATCGCGGTGTTTCCAGCTAGCTCATTCTTGGTGCAGAGGCGGCATGTTTGGCAAAATCATATTGCATTGAGATTAAACGCCTTTAATTCCTATTGAATCTCCCATCTGACTCACTGGCCTCTTCCCTGGGCCGGCCTCGTGGTCATTACCATTTCAACACCTGAATTATCAAACTGCCGGGCACCAAAGGCTGGCAGATAAATTATTTCCGTTACAAAAGACTGATTCAGGGGAAGGGCCCATTCTCTAACCGCTGGGCGTTCATCTACCCACGGAGCTGGGAAGGCGCCGGAAGGACCTGTGTGAAGATCGATAATGAAAGACTTCAAATGATCTCTCTAAGAGTTTGCATCCTCCTGCTTCTTTGTGTCCAAAAAGATGCTCCAGGGGCTTTGGCAACCAGAGGGACAGTAAGGGCTGAGAGGGGTGCGCCCGGGGAGGCAGGACAGGGTGGAGGTCAGGAGGGTCAGACAACACGAGCCCCACCCGGGCTCTGCCACTTGGCGACTTTGACTGTTTTCCTAGTCTCCCCCTGCCTCAGTTTCCCCATCCCCAACATGGAGATGATACTGGTCCCCACTTCACAGGATGGTTTTGGGATCAACGGAGATGCTGCCTCGCCTGTGACACTGTCATTATTGTCACGGGGCCCCACGGCTTGGTTGTTCTTTGCTTTTTAGCAACAGAGGTGTGATGCACAGTCATTCTCCTCCTCTCTCAGAAGCTCCAGGGTGGGGGGATCTGTCTGGGGCGTGCACTGAACACCACGTACAGGGGCGCCCCAGGGAGGCTCCCCTGCCCTGCAGCTAGGCCCCGAGGGTCTTCGCCCACCACATCTCCACTTGGGCAGGTCCCAGAGCGAGCCCTTGGTGGGTATCAGCTACCCAGGATGCTAAGGAATTCTGCTGGCCCCTCCAGGCTCTGCTCCCCGTCCCCCGGCTGTGCCCCGCCTCTCTGTCCCTGCTGCCTCCTGACCTGGGTTCTCAGTCACTAGGCTGATGCGCGAGTGCGCATCATGTAGCCTTCATTCAATCTGCATCTACTGAGCACCTACTATGCGCTCCTTTCCACAACCCTCAAAGGACAGCTACTCTGTGCTGCTCACCCACTTAATAGGTGCACAGCCCACAGTGTGCCAGGCCTGAGCACACAGCAGAGCCACAGCCCTACTCTATCCAACGGGCCTCCCTGCTGCCCCCCGAGGCAGGAGAGGGCCTGGGTGTGGTCTACTGTCTGTGGGCCTGTCTGCTGGGCACTGGTACAAATGTCACCTCCCCCCACTCCAGGCACAAGCACACTCACACACAGGCATCTATCTATCTAGGGTCCTGCTTTGGACCACACGCAACCTAAGGCATGGCTTTTCCTGCCTCACCCCAGCCCTACCTGAAATCCTTGAAAGCCTTCGGCTGTCTATTGGCTCCATTCAGCCTCCTCCAGGAAGTCTTCCAGAACCCTTACTCGGCAATAACCCCTCCTGGTGCCAGGGGCACTGGGCATCACTCATTTGTCCTCTGCATGTGTGTCTTGGCCTAGACTGTGGGCCGCCTGAGGGCTGCTGCGGGGTCTTCGGCTTCCTTTTCACCCCAGCAGCTAAGCACAGACCCACACAAGGACTAGTTGCTTACTAAATACCACCCCCTTCCTGACTGCAGATGGAGAGTTGCGGGGAGGACCAGCCTGCGCAAGAGCCCTATGCCAGGTACTGGCGTGAACCAAGGACCCGGCTGGGCTCTGGGCCCAGGGAGGGACAGAGCCACCGGCCCCAGCCCACACCAGGGCTGCCGATGCGAGCAGGATGCCAGCGGTCAAAGGATCGTAGCCCAGACCCTGAGCCCCACTTCTGACATCATCCCAGACAGGGGGTGAGGGCCTTGCGGGGGGAAATAATTCCTCCTCTGCCACCTGCCAGGGCCCCGCCAATTCAAACGAGGTCTTATTAGAGCAAGGGCTGGTTTTTCACCTCTCCTTATTAATTCTCCTGAGCACCAGTGAGTGGAAAATGGGAGGGAATCTGGGAGGGAGAGCCTTGTCGTTTCTGGAGCACGGTGCCCTCTGCGTGGATATTCCTGGAAACCTTCCACAGGGCGTCCTTGGCTGGGGCATGAAGACTCGGGGCAGGAAGACTCGGGGCAGAGCGGGGGTGGTTGCTTTAGTCTAGCAGTGTGGTTCCAAAAGGGCCCAGTGTTCCGGAGCAGCTGGCTCCCTGGTCCCTGTCCTAAGACAGCACTCATCTCTTCCCGGGAGCTGAAGAGGCTGATTTAGGGCTCAAGCCTGGCAGGTCTACCCATCTCAGATGGACTTCCTAAGGAGAGGGGTGGTGGGTGGCTTGGTGCGGCCCAGAGACCAGACCACAAGCCAAGAGGCTTGATTCTGCACCTGCTTCCCTCCTCCCTGGCCAGGCATGTTCCACCCGGGGCCTCAGTTTCCCCAGCTATAAAAAAGAAAGGGCTCCACAGGGCCCTTCTTCTAGTACTGATACTCCAGGTTTCCATGTGTGTTAACTAATAAAGCGCCAAGGTCCCTCAGAGGAGCCAGAAAACCCCATTCCCCTGCCTCCCTCGGCCAGGACCAGGCTAAGGGGCTAGTTCAGTTCAGGGAAGAGAGTTCATATCTGCAGATGCCTCTTGATCTAAGGCCTCCTGCAAGGCCCAGGGGAATAGCCACTAAATGGCCCATCACACCCAGGGAACAGATTTTCTGTCCCTAGGGCTCTGGGGCTGGCGGGTGGCTGCTGATCTGAACACTCTGTGGCCAGAAGGAATGGGGCTGAAACTCACAGATGTGACTCAGGGAGCCTGGCAGACGGGACACCAGGATGTGTTCTTCTGATTATCACGGGGTTTTAAGAGCAGGAAGAGCCTTTACAGATCATCTAAACCCCAGGTTTATTCATGAGAAAACAGCCACGGACAGGGACGGGGCTTGTCCAAGTCCACCCAGCGATGCTGTGATACAGTCTATGGCCCTACCTCTTGGCCAGCTCCCTGTGACCGGCATCCGTGTATTCCAGACTGGCCTGACTGTAGGTGTCATATGGGTTACTGGTTAGAAATTCAGAGTCCAAAACCCAACTCTAACTCACAGAATCAGACTCCAGGAGAGAGGTATAAGAACAGGCATTTAAACAAGGGCCCCCCCGGTCTGTGTGCGCTGGCGCTTTGGAGAAGAGCGATACTGAAGTGTCATCCTGACAGCTCCCTCCCCAGAGCTCCAGAGAGGACTCAAGGCCAGCATCGCTGGGGAAGGGAAGATCTAGGTCCTGGACCCAACAGGCGCCAACCTCAAGCAGATGCTCCAGTGCTGAGGGGTGGGGGTGTCTCTCTCAGGGCATCTATTTACAGTCAACAGGGAAGCCTGCCATTGCTGCGTTCCAGCCCCGCAGCATCCCTGCAGGCAGGTGGGCTTCTCCCCACTTATAGATGAGGAAACAGAGGGAACCAGTGACAGAGTAACTTGTCCAGACTCACCCACTTGATCGGTGGTAGAGCAGGGATTTGAGCCCCAAGTGTCTGTCCCAGGTAGCGCTAGTGGAAAAGCACACGCCTGCCAGTGCAGGAGACATAAGAGACTCAGCTTTCACCCCTGGGTTGGGAAGAGCCCCTGGAAAAGGAAATGGCAGCCCACTCCAGTATTCCAGCCTGGAGAATCCCACGGACAGAGAAGCCTGGCGGGCTACAGTCCATAGGGCTGCCAAGTCGGACACGGCTGAAGCGACTTTCCACGTGTCTGTCCTGCTTTAAGAGCACGTTCTACTGTGTCCGGTACCTAAAGACACCAGTGGGTCCACGGGTGGTGAGCTCTCCAGCAGCAGAGGTGGGCAAGCAGCCGCTAGAGGATCTTGGCAGGCAGGGATGACCTTGAACAACCCTCCTGGAGCTGTGACTGGGGAGAAACTAAGCTGGATAAAGGGTGCAAGAGTGTTCATTGTGTTTCTTCCACACACACAGAAAAATGGTCCAGATTATTTCCAGGTTCTAGTTCACTACAGTCCTCTTGGCTCAAGCATCAGAGCTGCCAGGCAAGGGACATCTAGGGGCCTCAGCTGAGGGCATTTGTTGGGAGTGGGAACAGGGGGGTGAAGGGGGTTGGCTCACCCAGACAGTGACAGGGGTGGGGGATGACTAGGGTGGGGAAGGGAGCGCAGCAGGGACCACCCGGCGAGGGCTGTGCCATGCTAGACTGTCCCCCGACCAAAGGGTGGGCCGGACGGAGAGGCACCTGGGAGCATTCCATGGAGGCTACGCAGCAGAGATGCTCCCACACGAACTGAAACAGGCCCCCAAGGACGCCTCAGGTCGGCAACAAAGGGCCCCAGACAGCGGTGAGGCAACATGCGCCACTTCCTGAACTGGAACTGAAGAAAGGCGAGGAGCACTAGACAGGGGAGAAAGGGGAGACAGGGGAGACAGGGAGGGGCTCCCACACGCCCCCCTGCTCTCCAGCAACCAGAGGAGTATGGCAGGCAGTCAGCTCTGGGGGCGTTCCATGGCCCTCATAACCTGGGGACTCTAGAAGTTTCCCTGCGCACAGTCCACACCGCAGCCACGGCAGACCGACACCTGTGGGACCACAATGAGGTGAGCGCCTCCGCCCCAAACCCCCACTGGCCATGGCTCAGAATGGACACATCTGACAAACAGACGCGATGGTCAGGGAGCCAGGGCTGAAAGGGCGCATTGCACCAAGCAGCGCGTGATACTATCTCTCACAACCTGTGCACAGCCTCAGAGTCCTTGACACCGCCTGCCCAACACATTCAGAACCGGCATGCCGGAAAAAACCTCCCTGCCATCTCGCGAGGAAGCTGAGGGCACGCAGCCCAGGTGCCTGCTGGCTTCCTGCTGCCGTTTAGCACTGGCATACCAGGACCTCGGGCTTCCCAGGTGGCGCGAGTGGTAAGGAACCTGCCTGCTAATATGGGAGACAAAAGGACACGGGTTCGATCCCTGGGTTGGGAAGATCCCCTGAGGAGAGCGTGGCAACCCACTCCAGTAATTTTGCCTGGGCAAATTTCCCTGGCCTGATCCCCCAGAGACTCCAAGACCTCCAGTCCTCAGAGGCCATGGACAGAGGAGCCTGGCAGGCTACAATCCCAGCCCCTGGAAAAGGAAATGGCAGCCCACTCCAGTATTCCAGCCTGGAGAATCCCACGGACAGAGAAGCCTGGCGGGCTACAGTCCATAGGGCTGCCAAGTCGGACACGGCTGAAGCGACTTTCCACGTGTCTGTCCTGCTTTAAGAGCACGTTCTACTGTGTCCGGTACCTAAAGACACCAGTGGGTCCACGGGTGGTGAGCTCTCCAGCAGCAGAGGTGGGCAAGCAGCCGCTAGAGGATCTTGGCAGGCAGGGATGACCTTGAACAACCCTCCTGGAGCTGTGACTGGGGAGAAACTAAGCTGGATAAAGGGTGCAAGAGTGTTCATTGTGTTTCTTCCACACACAGAGAAAAATGGTCCAGATTATTTCCAGGTTCTAGTTCACTACAGTCCTCTTGGCTCAAGCATCAGAGCTGCCAGGCAAGGGACATCTAGGGGCCTCAGCTGAGGGCATTTGTTGGGAGTGGGAACAGGGGGGTGAAGGGGGTTGGCTCACCCAGACAGTGACAGGGGTGGGGGATGACTAGGGTGGGGAAGGGAGCGCAGCAGGGACCACCCGGCGAGGGCTGTGCCATGCTAGACTGTCCCCCGACCAAAGGGTGGGCCGGACGGAGAGGCACCTGGGAGCATTCCATGGAGGCTACGCAGCAGAGATGCTCCCACACGAACTGAAACAGGCCCCCAAGGACGCCTCAGGTCGGCAACAAAGGGCCCCAGACAGCGGTGAGGCAACATGCGCCACTTCCTGAACTGGAACTGAAGAAAGGCGAGGAGCACTAGACAGGGGAGAAAGGGGAGACAGGGGAGACAGGGAGGGGCTCCCACACGCCCCCCTGCTCTCCAGCAACCAGAGGAGTATGGCAGGCAGTCAGCTCTGGGGGCGTCCATGGCCCTCATAACCTGGGGACTCTAGAAGTTTCCCTGCGCACAGTCCACACCGCAGCCACGGCAGACCGACACCTGTGGGACCACAATGAGGTGAGTGCCTCCGCCCCAAACCCCCACTGGCCATGGCTCAGAATGGACACATCTGACAAACAGACGCGATGGTCAGGGAGCCAGGGCTGAAAGGGCGCATTGCACCAAGCAGCGCGTGATACTATCTCTCACAACCTGTGCACAGCCTCAGAGTCCTTGACACCGCCTGCCCAACACATTCAGAACCGGCATGCCGGAAAAAACCTCCCTGCCATCTCGCGAGGAAGCTGAGGGCACGCAGCCCAGGTGCCTGCTGGCTTCCTGCTGCCGTTTAGCACTGGCATACCAGGACCTCGGGCTTCCCAGGTGGCGCGAGTGGTAAGGAACCTGCCTGCTAATATGGGAGACAAAAGGACACGGGTTCGATCCCTGGGTTGGGAAGATCCCCTGAGGAGAGCGTGGCAACCCACTCCAGTAATTTTGCCTGGGCAAATTTCCCTGGCCTGATCCCCCAGAGACTCCAAGACCTCCAGTCCTCAGAGGCCATGGACAGAGGAGCCTGGCAGGCTACAATCCCGGGGGTTGCACAGAGTCGGACTGGACTGAAGCAACTTAGCATGCACACCAGGACCTTGTAGTGGACGTGGTTCAGAGCTTCCCTGAGTCTTCAAGGGGCATTTACCCCAGCAGGGAGGGGCAGGGGGCCCACAGAGGGAGGATGCGCCAGCACCTGAGACTCCTGCCTTCCTCCACAGCGCCGGGGTGGAGGCAAACAAGAGTGTGACTGTCAACTGCGTGGGCAGCAAAGTGCAGCTGCCGGGGCTGCGGGTGACAAAGAGGAAAGTCAGCTCCAGACGGTGGGGCTGGAGCCCCTCCAGGTGGGCAGGCGCGGGGCCAGGCTCCAGGGAGACAATTCCCTTCTCCCAGCTCCTGTGCCTGGAGCCAGCCCTGGTCCTCTCCTGACCCTGTGGGGAACCTCTGGGTTCACAGGTATACCCGCTGGGCGCCTCTGCAATTCAGACTGCATCTTGGATGATGTGGGAGGGGGTGGGGGACAGGGGCGTCCTCCCTTCCTGGGCTCCAACCCCCCGTCCTGTTTTCTAGGGGTGTTGGAAAGAAGCTGGGGGTGATGGGGGGAGGGACAGGCTCCTATTGTGGCATAGCCTGTGAGAGGCACCTCAGTCTGGGCCTGTTTGGGGATGACGTGGGGAAGCTCACAATTGCTGGAACACCTTCTGGGGGGAATGGAACCCTCACATAATTTCTCCTCTATCCTTATTGAGGTTCAGTCACCTGGGTATGGGCTACAGCCTTGCCTGATTCGATCTACCTTCCTGACCAGTGCGAAGCACCGTTTTTATTCTGAACAGCAGGACGCCAGCAGCCTTGTCTTACAGACAGCACACTGGCTTTGCAAACTCTCATCTGCAAAACTTCCTTCCCCTGCTTCAGTTTCCCCCTGTGTGAACCAGAAAACCGGGGTCGCCAGGGCGGCACGTGGTCAACTACGGCAGCCGAGAACCACACCTGGCCACTGACCACTGAAGTCGGAAACGTCTTCTCTGCATTAGATACACAACAGTCTTCGAAGACTGAGTATGAGAAAAGAGTATAAAATATCCAATATGTTATTATCCCAACATGTAATGAATACAAAATAAAAGATGATGTGCCCGGCGGTCTGCTGAGCTCCCCACAGGGCATCAGAGCAGAAGGAGAGGGTGGAGAGCTTAGGGTGGAAACAACCAGGGCCTCTGAGGACTGGAGGTCTTGGAGTCCCTGGGGATCAGGCCAGGCCCATCCCTGGCGGGGAAGCGCAGCTTGAGGAAGGCTCCAAAAAGTTCCAGCTCTACAGCAGCGGGGCCAAGGGCTCTGGAGGCAGGAGCAAGCGCAGAAGAAAGGCGCAGGCTGGCGACAGGTGATGACGGGGAGCGGGCAGCACAGGGAGCCGCAGCTTCGGACACGGCCGGCAGCTGGTGTGCGGTGTGGCCGTGACAGAGGCTGGGCCAGACGGTGGCCGCCTTGATGCCAGGCTGAGTCGGCCTGGCACACAGCTGGCACTTATGGGAAGACTGGCTGGCCAGGGATGGGGACTCAGAAAGAGGCCAAGGGCATCCAGATGAGTGGAAACCACTAGGGCCCATAGCCCACCTCACGGGTCACAGATACCCTCCTGCAGTTCTCCAGGAGCCCACCCTCTGGCTCCTTCTCTCCTCGGAAAAGGACAATTTATTTATTCATGAGCATACACCCGCTCCCGCCAGGCAGCCAGCTCCTGGACACCTCACTTCTAATTATAGCAAGAATTTCATTAGTGCTGGAGGGAAATGCTGGGTTTCCAGCTGCCTCTGCTAGTGGACGCAGGCCTCCTTCCTCTCTCCCTGCTCTAGCTTGTGGCCAGGACGTATGCCCAGGATGGCACAGAGGGGCAGGCATGGAGATCAGACTCCATCCTGAGTGGCTGGCACAGTGAGGGTCCATGGGGATGGGATGGTGGTCATCCCCAGAGGGTAGGAGACGGGGGACTCATCACACATGGCTCAAAGCCTCCCAGCAGTGGGACTGAGGGCTGCTGCCTTGGATACCCTCAAGAGAAAGGTGGGAGGGAGCTTTGTGTTGCCAGTGTTGGGCAAACAGGGGGAAAGGTGGGAGCTTGGGAGCCTGGGAGGTCTCGGTTCTGCGGAGTCCTGGGATGACGGAGGTGATAACGCAGAGCTGGGAGGGAGGCAGACTGGGGCTGTGGGACTGCCACTGAGAAGAGAGGAGAGCTGGGCAGGAGAGAGGAGCCCGCACAGAGAGAATCAGACAGAAAGAGATGGAGACATGGAGGGCGGGCAAACAGAGAGACAGACAGACATGCACACACATGATCTGGATTTGCAGGCCAAGGAGAGAAGTAAAAACACTGGGCCAAGTTGGTCAGGCTGTTCAGAGGACCACCCAAGCAGACCCCTGCCTGCCTCCGGGGGCCTGGCTGCACCCACCCACTCTTAGGACTAGACTCGGGCATTGCCGTGGTCAGCAGGGCCCATCTGGCCAGTCTGAATGTGCAGCTGAAGCCAGGCCTCATGTATGGGGATGGCCTGAGGTGCCAAGGTCTTGCTGGGAGCTGCACACGTGGGTGGGGGCACTCACACATGGGGGGCACTCTCCTTTTCTTGCACACTCACATGTATTCACACACTTCACAGCCTCATACGTAGCCTAGCTAATCACACACACATTGCTTCACACCTGTTCAGGGGCACACACTGGCACACACACCCCTGCACACCTTCCTTCTCTCCAGGGAACAGGCTCCAAAGCATCAGACTCCTGCATGGACAAACCCCTTTCTCGGTTTCCCCTGGGGGCCCTGGGAAGGAGCTCCAGGGGGAGAGGCTTTCCTCTCTGCCGTACAGCTTCCTCGGTGTCCATCCTGGGGAGCCTCATGCTCTCTCCCAAACCCAGGAAACCTCTGAGCCCCAGTCTGCCGCCTGAGTGCCACAGCTTGCACAGTTTCCAGTGACGAGGAACTCACTACCTCCCCAGAAAGCAGCTTAAAAAAAAAAAAAAATGTCTCCAGACAGTTCAGACTCTTGGAAAGTTGAACTCGAGGAGACCTAAGTGAGATTGCCACCGAGGGGCCTGAGCTCTCTCGGCCAGAGTATGTCAGTCAAGACTGTCCTTTCATCATTGGCTTGGAAAGTAACACAGCCAGCCAATCACCCCAGCTTTCACTCTACATTATAACAGAACCAGAGAATCAGTGTCCTACAGGATCCCCTCCTTGCCTGATGGCTGCTAACAAAGACCCAAGGAAATCATTCATTCATTTACGCACTCAATTGATAAACCATCAGCCAGGCAGTGACCATGGGCTGGGGCTCTCGGATACGCCCCGGATCGTTCAAAATTCCTTCCTAGTCTGATAATTTGACTTTCACCCATTTTATAGGTCAAAGGTGAGACCAGGGAGAAGCAGAGACTTGCTCAGAGTCACACTGGGGGCTGATGGTCAAAGGCAGAGCCTCACTNGCTGGGGCTCTCGGATACACCCCGGATCGTTCAAAATTCCTTCCTAGTCTGATAATTTGACTTTCACCCATTTTATAGGTCAAAGGTGAGACCAGGGAGAAGCAGAGACTTGCTCAGAGTCACACTGGGGGCTGATGGTCAAAGGCAGAGCCTCACTGGTGACGCTGCAGGCGCTGGCCATCCGCCAGCCCCAGGAAGGAAGGGAGAAGGCCGCACGTCTGCCACCCCCTTCCTCAGCCGTTTCTAGGACACCGAGGTATTGATTACCACCCTCGCCTTGGAGAGGTTTTCTTTTTTTTTCCCACCAAGGCTTTCTATCCTCCTTTTTTTTTTTTAAAGAATAAACTCCAAGCCGCTCCTATGATTAATTACCAGCTGCCTAATGCTCCTCCACCAGCAATTTCTGGAAAGGGAATGAATTACCTTGAAAAACATCCGAAAAGAGAACCCACCGTGAAGGAGAATTTCAAAGGTTACCTCACAATTAGCAATGGGTTCCCCGAG
Organism: Cephalophus harveyi; assembly: GCA_006410635.1. Classification (NCBI taxonomy): domain Eukaryota; kingdom Metazoa; phylum Chordata; class Mammalia; order Artiodactyla; family Bovidae; genus Cephalophus; species Cephalophus harveyi. Next base: position 109,575 of record SJYT01077248.1, read on the forward strand.
CCTGATCGAGTTGCCAGTAGGTCCTCTGGGGAGGGACAGGCCACCAGGCTTCAGGGGCCACCCACTGGCTCCTGAGGGCCACCAGGCTTGAAGGGCTGGACAAAGGCCGCCCGGCAGAAATGGGGGTTGTTTCCTGAGCACCCACCTTGGGCCTGCCCTGCGGCTCTGCTCCTGATCTCTAAGGCATCGTGGGCTGCTTAATTCTAAGGTGTCTCTCCTGGTTCAAATCCCCACTCCACCACTTACAGCTCTGTAGGTTTCTTAACCACTCTGAGCCTCCGGAGAATGAGGCATTAAACACACCTCCACATGGGATTACTGTGTGGGGAAATATGCATTTGAGCTCAGTGCCTGGTACATAACCGACTCTCATCCAGCTGTAACACTTGGAATATTCCAGGTTTCTAAGCATCTTCCTAACAGCTCTCTCAGCAATGCTGGTATAATTATCCTCGTTCAGATGAGAACTCTCACGGAAGTGAGAGGACTCGCCCAAGGTCACGAGGAGGATAGGAGGAAGCCAGGATTTCCTATGGCAGGAAGGGAGATCAGAGTCTGCTCCCTGGTTCCAGCGCCTGAGTGAAGCGCAGAGGATCCCCAGGGCTTGCTTGGCCCTGAGTGTGGGTACCTGGGGGCACTGGGGTCTCAGGAGAGATGCTGAGAGCAGCGGGGAGACCACTGGGCGGGGCCCCCCACCAGGACGAAGACTCGGGCTCCCCTCGCTGGGTCCCAGAGCCTTGGGACAAAGGGCCCTGGCCCAAGTCAGCATTTCTGGGACAGCCTCTCATCTCTGGGTTGGGAGCCACCGAATTAAGAGGGATTACATGGGTGGCCCTCTGGCACAGGGCCAAGTGTCATCAACCCTGAAAAGCCACTCTGTGATGAGACACGCTGGTGTCGGGGCCTAAGGCAGGCCTGGGACACTCAGCTTGGGACCCTCAGGCTCCAGCTGCTTCCGGGAGCTCCCTGGGGGCCCAAGCTGCCTCATCAGGCTGAATGACCACTTGGTGTCCATCCTGGCATGGTTGAGCCCTCAGGGAGGAGGGATGGTGGGAATGGAGGTGTGCAAGAAGCAAGGGAAATGCCAGATCCTGAGCGTCTGCTGTGTCCAGCTGTGCCGGTGCACATGTGGGGTCAGGGGTGTGGTGCTCAGCCCACTTTCATAGACAGGTAAACTGAGGCACAAAGGAACCACACAGGGTCATGGTGGACGAGAGGCAGGGCCAGGATTTGCATGCAGGCTCTTTGACCCCAGACTTGTGGGTGCTCAGGGGACTGTGGGAGAGAGAGGGTGGGGAAGCCATAGTCCCCCTCTCGGTGAATAGGCTTCTCTGCCCATCCCGCCTCTTCCCGTGTGGCTGCCATGTTGCTTGGCACATGAGGCCCCTGTGCTACGAGGGTGAGTGGTACAGACAGGGATGCTGAGCCAAGGCTGGGGACATCAGACCGTCCCTCTTCCTGCGTGCATCTCCCACCCCTGCCAGGCAGCCACTGTAGACACAGGCCAGGCCTAAGAGGCCCTGAGAAGTCCTTTAGAGGACCAGTGAGATCTCAGTGGGGGCTGTGCTGCAGTCAAAGGCGCAGGGAGCTGGGGCCAGCACCTCCTCACTCAGGACACGCCTCCTGCCCCTTCCCCGAGCATCCAGGCCAAGCCGCCCCCACCAGCCCGGCTGCACACCTACCTCAGTGACCCGTGAATCACCAGCGTCCCACGAGCCGGTCAGCAGCTGGCGGTTCCTCCGCCTCACTCCAGCTCCATTCTCCTGCAATAAGAAGGGCGGTCAGGGACCACTCCCAGCAGGGACCCCAGAACTGACCTGTGGCCACAGACCTCGCCCACCTGCTGGAAAGTGCACTGTCGGCTAGATCAAATCATCCCCACTGGACAGATGGGGAATCTGAAGGATGGAGAGGAAAAGGGGCCTAATGCCGAGGGGCCACCCCACAGTTGCCAGTTACTGGCTGTGTGACTGTGGGTAAGCTCCTGGCCGCCCTGGGTTTCAGGTTTCTCACCTGTCAAATGGAATCACAATGATCTCTCCGAGGGTTTCTGGGAGGATCTAAGGGCCTATGGTGACAAAAGCACCTGACATTCATTCATTCACTCAAGAAACATTTAGCAACACCCTGAGCTGTAAACAGGATCATGGATCAGCCCTTGTGGGGACTCATAATAGGCAAAGAATCAAACAACACATAATTAAAAGTGGTATCTGCCAGAAAGAACAAGTACAAGGATGAACAGCATAGACTCAAGGTTCAGGGCTGTTTCTTTGGGGAAGTAAAGTTGAAGGATGAGCCAGAGAGAGGCAGGCCAAGATGCACGGAACAGTGTTCCAGGCATGGGGAACAGTATACGTGGAGGCTCCAAATAGGGAAAACACCCTGGCTCAGCGGAGTACTTGAGAGTAGGTGGTGTGGTGGAGGAGGGAGGTGGGGAGGTGAGAGAGGGCCAGAAGGCAGGGCTGACCATCACAAGGGTGGATGGGAGGGTCTCAGCAGCTGCGCCGCGTAAGCCTGGGTCTAGTTTGAGAAGATCCCCCAAGCATGCCTTAGAAGGGCTTAGAAGGGACAGGAAGAGGCAGGGAAACCAGTGGGGAGGCTGCCCCTAGAGTCTGGGCCAGAGACAGTGGTGTTCAGAGTGGAGGGAGCAGAAGGCAGAAGTGGAAGGATCCCCTGGGGCACGGGGTGGATGAGGACCCCAGACCCTGTCCCCCCAGTGCAGTGGGTTCACTGGCCCCATCTCCACAGTGGGCCAGCCGTACTGCCCTCTCCTCCCCACTCACAGTGCCCCCTGGAAATCCAGAGGGCCAGATCCAGACCCAGACCCTGGCAGGGGAGCTTCTCTGGAGTCCTGGCTGTGGGGTGGGAGCCCCAGAGCCCCGAGTTGGAGTCCCAGCTACAAAAGCATCCCACTGGGTGGCTCCAGGTGGTCGCCATGCTCGGGGCACCTTGTGCCCTCCTCTAAGAAATGGGAGGCCTGCCAGCAGGGCTGAGTGCCTCTTGGGATGCGGCCCGTGGCTACCACGGGAGTGGATGTGCACAGGCCACATGTGCTGGGGACTGGCGGAGGGGTCAGACCTGCTGTGCAGTGGGCAGGGTTCCCTGGGAGCCAAGTGTGTGCCTATGGCTTCAGTAAGGGGCACCAGGGCCTGGTATTTAAGAAGTGGGCTGTAATAAAAACGATCTGGTTCAAGTCCTGGGTTCATCCCCTTACTACGTGGCTTTAGGCAATTTTTTAAACTTTTCTGGCCCTCAGTTTCCTCATCTGTGGGAGATGATAAAGCGATAAGAAGGGGTCCACTCTCAAGAAGTGGTACAGACAGTATAAGGTAATGCATTTGAGAGCCGGACACACAGGTCGCTTTCCAGCCGTGTTAGGTGAGGTGAAATTTCTTCCAGGAGCTGGTGCTGGGCTCCATGGAGCACTGGGCCCCTAGACCTCAGGCTCCCACAGCCCGGCTCAGCACCCCCACTCCACATGGGAGAGAGAATGTCTCTGGGGCCTGACTCTCTGACTCTGGCAGTCCCCAAACTCTGCTCACCGTGGGGACACAAATGGCTCTTGACTCCAACTCTCCCATTTCACAGAGGAGGACAGTGAGGCCTGGAGAGGGCAGCACCTGCCTCTGTCCCGGGGTCATGCAGCAAGTAAGAGGCTGGGGCAGACCAGGAATCAGCCTCCTGCTTCCCCGCCGGTCACAGCTCAGTCCTTTCCCAAAGGCAAGCTGGCCGCAGACCCGCTGACAAAGAGAAAATAATTATTTTGGCAGCTGAGACAGAAGCCAGAGCCGGAAAGTCCTCGCTCACTCGGTGAGCAATGTCCCGGCCCTGAGGAATGACGCCCGCCCATCCTGCCTCGCAGAGGTGCTCCGGCTCACGGCGCACACATACGTGTCTCTCCGCCCCAACCATCCTTGGTTCTTTGCTGTTGGACTTGTGCAAAGGGGCAAATAGACCAGAGAGGGAAAGAGACCTGTCCAAGGTCACACAGAAAGGGCATCACACAGAGGGGTCACCAGGATATGAACTCAGGCCCTGATCAGGGACTGACCCCCTTCCCTGTGAGCCTGCATTGGACCCTCATCTGGGAAGGAGAAAGGACCAGGAGCTTGCCTGAACTGGGTCCGCAGTGGGGGCTATTCCTATGATACTTCTTTAGCCCTCAGCGAAATGCTATGAAGTAGAAACTAAATAGCACCCCCAATTTACACATGAGGTCTAGAGAGCTTCTAGAGCATCCTAAGGTCATGCGGGTAATACAGAGCTAAAGTAGTAAGAAAACATGAGTGGGTGGTCTGTCCACACAGACTCAGCTTGTTCAAGATGACCAACTGGACACCCGGGCTCCCCTGTCTGTGCACTGGGCCCCACTCAGGAGTGGAGGTGAGGGAACTCAGGCCCAAGTGGGGCTGTGAACACACAGATGAAGTCATCCGCCCTCATCCCTGGCCCCCTGGGCGCCCGTAGGTGAGCCTCACAGCCAGGAGGGCTCTGGCCACCTGGGGAGACCGGGGGAGGCGTCCCATGTCTGCTCCCAGCCTGGCCAGACCACAGCCGTGAAGGACAGAGATTCACCCAGGTGAGTGTGCTCTGCTTAAAAGGCTCTCGGTGCCACGGAGCGGAGGGCAGCCTGAGACTCAGGGCTGAGAGGGGTGGTGGGGCCCACCCAGGGCTCCGCAAGGGATGGGTTCCCCATGGCCCAGAGAGAGGGCTCTGCTGAGCTCAGGACTCTCCCTCTGGGTTGGATGAGGGGGACACCCCGACTACAAGGCCGCGTCTGGCTGCGAGGGCAGGAGAGGGTAGAAGGGGAGGTGTGTAGACCACAGGTTGAAATGTACTTCCACTCTCATCTCGCGTCTGGCGCTCCCGAGGGCAGGGCAGGGTGGGAATGAGCTCCCTCTTTGCAGAGCAGGACAGTGAGCTCCGAGGGAGGGTAGAGTTGCCAGGGGTGTAATGGCTGGGAAGTGGCGAGGTTGGGTCTGGGACTTGGCAGAGGTCACTTGGGGGTGGGGACTGTCCCAGGACCCAGATGGATTCTCCCAGCCCCACCCCCTTCCCATCTCTTCCTCCTCTAGGGATCCCCTGGGAGGAAGGACCCACCTGGGTGTGGGCTTGAGTGCAGGCACCAGGCCAAGTGGACCGGGGCCGGGGCTGGCCAGAGACATGCGGGGCCGACTGGGGATTCCAGGAGGACAGAGGTGCCCGTGCCATGGGGCATCTGGGATGTGGGGCTCGTGACCGCTCTGTGACAGTGGCCAGAGGCCCATGGCTAAGTGGCCAGTGTGCTCTAAGCCACCAAGGGTTGGGAGCCCAGGTTCTGGACCGGAGCCTGGCCCTGTCCTCAGAGGTAAGGTCCAGGACAAGGGTGGGTAGAACTGAGTTCGAATCCCTATTCTGCCCTTTAATGCTGGGTGGCCTTGAGCAAGTCACTTGGCATCTCTGAGCCCCCATCTCCTCTCTAAAAAGGGACTAACCACTCCTTCAGCTGCTCACCCGCCAAGCCAGGCTTCACATTGACCTCGTGGAGCCTGACCTTGACCAGAGCACTGCCCTACCCACAGGCTTCCGGGAGAGGGGCTCGGGCTGCCCCGGTGTGGTCTCCAGGGCATGGGACCACACCAGGGACAGTGCTGAGCTGAAGTTCTGGACTCTTGTCAACTGCTGCTAATCACGCACACATGCCCCTCCTGTTCTGGTGGCCGTGAGAGCTTCACAAGACACGGGAACACAGATGCAAGTGCATCTACATACGGGTCAGGAACAGGTCAGTGAATGGTGACTGTCAAGGTCACAGGTGGCCAAGTGCAGGCCAGAACACGGGCATGTGGGCACCCACCCAAACTGGGTCCAGCCTGCTGCTCCACTGGCTGGACTGACCAGCACTGGCCACGTGGGCCTGACCCTCCTCATCTCAGTGGGGCCAGGCAGCTCTTCCCACCCTCACTTTACCGGTGGGCCGAGCAGCTTCTGGTACTGCGGGCCAGGGGCCCTGTTTGGGAAGGTGGCCTCAGACCCAACTCCCAGGGTCGCCGGGGAAACATGGGTTCCTTCACCTCAAAGACTCACCCAGGGACGCATCCCCTTACATGACCCTGGGAGCAGGCCCCCTCATCCTCCCCTGGCGGCCAGTGCTGGCTCCGGGAGCAAGGCAAATATTTACCCCGATGGTTATCCAAACGGGCCAGCCGCCCCGCCTCCCGCATTCCTGGAATACATGTTCCCTGACCTCACCAAGCTGGGGGAGGGGGAGGAATCCAGACGTGGACGAGACAGACTGAGGGTCCGGGGCCTCGTGGAAGCCAAGGCCTGCTGGCCAGGAGGAAAAAGGCTTCAGGTTGTCTCTCCAGCTACTCACCCACTAGGGGAGGCCCCTGCTGGCCTTGTAGAGAGGGGCATTGGCCAGAGCACAGAGCTTCCCATAAGCCCCTGGGGGAGGGGGCTGGACCACCCCATCTGGCACGGTGGGTGGGGGGCTGCACCAACGCCAGCTCTCGGCCTGCAGTTCAGGGCTGTCACTAGGCCTCAGGGCCTCACACCTGCTGCCAATAACACACGTGCCTGTGCACACCCATCGTGCTCAAGATGTGAGGGACTCAGGCTGCCAGAAACCTGGCGCATTTGCTGCCTGCCAGAGCCCTTCCTCAACAACCCAGAAGCTCTCAGTGCCTCTCCCTGTCCTCAGCACAATCCTGTCACCAGGGAACCGTAAGCCCATTTTACAGATGAAGAAACTTCGCAGCAGACACCAGTGGTCACGCAGCTGAAAAGAATGTGCCCTGTCTTACCTCAAACCACACTTTCAACAGTTCTGCAGTCCCAGCTCTGCCCATCGGAACCCTGTCCATCCTCTGATGCCCCAAGGACCGCCTCCATCATGCTGCCTTCCCTAACAGCCCCCTCAAGAGAGCTTTCCCTGCCCTGAACTTCCAGATTATGTGGACAGTATTTCTTTCTTTATCCTGGCATGATTAAAATTGGGTGTCTGGTTATCTCCTGTTGTAAGACCCTTGCACTCACTCCATGCACAGCGGGGTTGAGCTCAGAGGCTCAGCGAGCCCTGAGTGTTCAGGAGAGGCCTGAAATCTTGAGTCTTTTCCCCAGAGGACAGTAGCTGCATTTGGTCTCAAGGAAAAGATAAGTAAACAGACCTGGGAAGCTGGTTGGTTGGGGTCTGGGCAAACTCCTGGCCCGGTCTTCCTGAGAATCACAAATTTGGTTCAATGATCCCGTCTGTCTTCACTTTCCCTGAGAATAGTTGGAGCTGTCCTCACAGCCTGCCCACACCCAGCACTTCTGGTCTGGCCCCGCCCTGCAGGTCCTCACTGCGCGCCCCTCTCTGCGCGCCCCTCACTTTCCTGCCTCCCGTTCCTGCAGGGAAACTTCGCAGGTGACCGGGGCAGGGCAGACCGGCAGGTTCTGCTGAAGGAAGTGCAGGCCTGGCAAGTCTGTTGCGGGGCCCTCAGGGATGCCTCTAAGTGGGAGGAGCTGGAGATGGCCAGTGCCAGCCTGGGTCCACACCTTGGCACAGTGGGGACCCAAACAGGGGGTGCTGGAGAAAGTAAAAGGCTCCCAGAACCTCCAAACCCCGCTTAACGTCTCTGAGACATTTCCCAACATTTGGAAAGTGGGGGCTATAAATGGACTTCTAGGGGATGTTCCTTCACGTTTGTTTATTCCATCTATTAATTTCCTTCTCCTGACAATAATGACAGTGCCTACCATGTGCTGGAGGAGGAAGAGAAAGAGGAAAGAGTAGGGGTGGATGGCGGGCAGAAGAGGACAGGGTCAACATCGCCAGCCTGGATAATTTCCAAGGGTGTTGGCACATTGTCTAATCAAGGTGGGCAAGACACAGAATAACTCTAGGACAGAGTGCTGGAGAGTAGCAAAATGGGGGGTCGGTGGCATCGAGGTCTTGGGCAGAGTCTCTCAGGCAGGAGGGCACCACTTCCAGGCAAAGGCCCATAGTCTTGTCAGGAGAAAAGCTTCAGACTGAAGAGACAACGATAGATGAAATCAGGAGCAGGGACAGCTGCATTCAAGGGCACTTGCATGCACATCCGTGAGGGCCCCGCCAAAGCTTCACCCAGAGCCCAAGCCTGATCTGCTGCGTTTTCAAGGCCAGGATAGAGAGGCACCCCTCGGGAGAGCCCAATCAGAGGGAAAGTCCTCACTGCCTCCACTGAGCATCACGCAGGCCCTAAGGAGCAGCATTCATCCATCCTGACTCTCAAAGGCACTCTCGCTCACGGTTCATGGTGCAAGGCCAAACCACCTAGCCTTTTGGTGTCAGGCTTGTGCGAAGGGGCAAACTGAGACCAGACAGAGCCTGGCTGTGACGCGTGGCTTGCTCCCAGTAGAGGAAGAGGGGAGTGGCTCCCTTTTCCCCAAGCCATCAAATGAACAATTTCTCCTCTAATCAAGGGGCGAGGTACAACATGGACTACGAGTGCATAATGTGGCTCTAGGTTTGACACAGCCGAATGCACGTATAGAACAGCTCTGCTATTCACGGACCTGTGAAGCTGGGCAAGAAACTTAGCTTCTCCGGGCCTCAGTTTCCTCATCTGTAAAATGGGGATACTGAGTTGCTCCTCTCACAGGGCTGTAAGGATTTAACTAGATTACGCCCACACTGCACTTGCACAGGAAGGTCTCAGTAAATAGGGATGGTCATTGTTCTCACTGGCTCAGGTTTGCTGTCAAATACAGACTTGGGGTCTTGCTGGGGATGGAGGCACTGGGTCTCTTACCAAAAAGATGGAGAAAGATCCTGAGAAGATGAATCCTGGCTTCAGAGCCTCTCTGAGGCCAATTCAAGAGTCAGTCCAGTGGATCTGCTTCCCAGAGATGGCCTGCACCCAGGAGGGGGGCCTCCAGTCACTCCCCACAGAATGGCCAAGGGTCATTGCCGAGCATCCTCTAGATGCAGACGCCATGCCAGGGGCTCTCTTCCACACTCACCACGTCGTCAGACGCCATGGGTGGGCCTGACCTTATGCTTCCCAGGGATTTGGGTCTTGTCCAGAGAGGTATCTGACTGGGCCCCTGCCACACACCTGGGTATTTGCCACTCCCAATGCTGATGACTGAAACTGAATTTTCAGCCAGTGGCCCCTTAGGGGCCTTGTCTCTGGCGCCTGCTCACTCTGCTTGGGGTGGTCTGGCTCTGCACTACCCATCTGAGCTCAGCCCTGGAGGAGCCTCATCCCCACCCCAGTGATACCCCTGATCCCCAGTCCCCTACAGCATTCACGGGGCCTGGCAGAGGCTCTCAAAAGAGGCTGTGGAGGCCCTTGGTCTCTGCCTCCCACCTTGCAGAGCAGGGGACTGAAGTCCGGAGAGGGACAGGATGAGAAGCCAGGCCAGCTCTGGTTGGAGGTTAGATGGAGGAGCTGAGGACTCACAGGGGAGGCCCCTGGCTGGAGGACTGGCCGAGCTGACACAGCACCATGGTTGGTGCAGGACAGGCAGCGTGGACTCCAGGCCCAGGGCAGGCGGGAAGGTCGCGAGGCTGAAGGGCACGGTCTGCACGGCGCACAGGAGACATCTGGGACTGAGTGTTCCCAGCGATCCCCTTCCCGGGCCAGGGGCCAGCCCCCGGCAGCCACACACTCCAAACAGCTGTCCCTCTGGGATTCTGGTCACACGTGGGCCAGGCCGGTCTGAAGCGATGGCCGAGGCCCAGGTTTACAGATGCCAGACAAAGGAGAGCAGTGTTCTTGCTTGCGGGAGGTGGCGGGTCAGAGCCTGGGCACGAACGTCACCCGGGCCTGGATGAAATCCTGGGCCTACTGCTTGCAAGCCACGTGGCCTCAGCCAAGTCCCTGCACCTTGGCCCACCTCAGTTTACTCGCAGGTGCAATGGGGAGGGAGAAGGCTGAACTGGGGTAAGTGTGTGGCCCAGCCCCTGGCCCTCAGAGGAGGCCGGCCACGGGAACTCTGGCTGCTTGTAGGGACGACAGCCTTCCCTGTCAGGGCAGCCCAGTGGCGGTCTGCAGGCTTGCTGCTGGGAAGGCTGGGGAAGCAAAGGACTGTAGGATATGTTAGTCATCCAGCCTGTCCCAAGATGCTCCGCCAGTGCAGCAGCCCAGAGAAGCCTCCCATCAGATCTGTTTACACACAGGTGGCCTCCAGCCCTGACAATCCAAGTGCCTTCCAATCTCGTAGGTCTCCATCTGCCACCTGAAAGTGGGAGAAATGAGGCTTGTCTAACATCCTTGGTTGCTGCGAGGACTCTCGGAGATGGAGGATGGGGTCAGGTTTTGTTCCATACCCTGCCCACCGTGGCTGCTCCTGCCTTGCTGGGCAGCCCCAGGGCCCGGGCCTGTCTGCGCCATCACACACCCAGAGCGTGTGCCAGGAGGCACGGAGGACCCCTTGGGTGCTTCCTAGCTGAGGACTAGCCTATGATGCCCCTCCTTCTCTTTTGAGTCCAGGGTCTCTCTGCACTCTCTTTTTGGCTGTGCCACGTGGCATGTGGGATCTTACTGAATTCCCTGACCAGGGATCAAACCTGTATGCACTCAATGGAAGTACAGAGTCTTAACCACTGGGCCACCAGGGAAGTCCATTTTTCGTTCTTTAAGAAAGAAGGGCTCCTTCAGCTCAGCACCTCGGTGGGATTCTTAGGGGAGCCAGCCCCTACTTGCCCATCAATCCTTTGGACTGACAGAACCTACCCTCTGGGACTGGACCTCTGGATGGGCCAAGGCCATCCCCCACAGTGGGTGTCTTCTTCCTTCACTCATAGCAGCAGCACAGGGCTTGCCCCCAGAATGTTCGCTGGATGGATGAATGAGCAGTGATGGGAGGGGTGGTGTGAAAACAGATTTAGATCAGAGAACACAGCAGCTGACACGTTCATGGTGCTCATCACATCCATCCTAAGTCTGCCTCCAACAGACACTGGCTATGCTGGTTAACCCATTAGTCCCCACAGTGATTCTATAAAGTGGTAGGGTCCTCCCCATTTCAGAGATGAGGAAACTGAGGCTCAGGGAATGAAGTCACTTGCCCACAGTGTTAGAAAGTGGCAGAGCTACATTTGATGTAGGCCTCGGGCTCCAGGATCCACGTGCTGGCCCACAGTGCTGCCTGGGGGCTGTGGGGAAGGTGGAGAGAGCAGCTCATCAGAGGCCGTCCAGACCAAAGGTTCCTGCCCAGGCTCCAGGCCCTGTCCCAGGGATTTAAGTGGTCTAGGGTTCGCTGTGCTGCAAAGCTGCCTGGGATCTCATGGACAGCAGGGGCTGAGAACCCCTGCCCAGCTCCATCCTCACTCTCCAATCAGAGAAACCGTGGCTCAGGGAGGGAGAGGACGTGTCCAAGGTCACCCTGGGTGTTGGGAGAGCCTGGGACCCGGAGTCCAGCTCCTCTGACTTCTCCGTCGTGGGCTTGGAGCTCTCAGAAACAGCACTGCGGCCCCAGCAGAGCAGTCCACGGGCGCAGCCGCGGGCGGGAGAGAGGAGGCAGACAGAGGCAGGGAGGCCGCGCAGCAGCAGCCGGATGACACGCAGGCCCGGCAGTTCCTGACTCACGGCCACCCATCCCGTGACTCCACCCACCGCCGGTGTCCCCACCCTGGCTCAAACTCCACAGCCTGCTGCAGCCTCTGGAGTGCCCTCCCATTTAGGACCAGAAAGCCACAGAGGGAGGAAGCAGCGGCGGGGGCCCCACCCAGGGTTGGGTGGGGAGCCCAGACAACCCAAGCCGGGGGGACTTCGGGACACACGGAGGAAGAGGCCTGAGACTGCCCTGTCCTGCCCTGCAGCACCCACACTCCCACCCCGGGCAGGCCAGCGCCCGGCGGACCACGCGCCCAGGAGGACGCTGGCGCTGACGCCCGCCGGGGCCAGCTTTCGCAGCCGCGTGACTCCCTTCGCATCAGGGCCGCACTCCTGGACGAGCAAGCTAGGTTTTCCTGCTGCCAGGACCTCTCCCGGAGGAGGCATTGCTCCTCTGGCCAAGAACCCTCAATGGCTCCCCACTGTCCATGAGGCCCGAGACGGACTCTGACCTGGAGTGTCTGGGCTCGCACCTCTGTACCCTGCCCACATTAATCCCGCTGCCAGGAATGTCCCCGTCCCTGTGGCCTGACGCACCGGGAAGGAAATTCACAACCCTCCCTCTACTCCCAAGGAGCCACGGAGGTCAGAAGCTATGTTCCCAGAACCTCAAAGACTTCTCACAGCTTCCTATATCTCTGGTTCTCAAAGGCCCATTTGACAGATGTAGAGGCTGAGGCTCAGAGTGGCCATGTGTCCAGGAAGGCTGGAGGCTCAGCTGTCACCACATGGGGCAGGGGCCCGGGCTGCTTGGACCTCAGGTCTTTCCTGTTGCTAACAAGCTCTCAGCTGATGCACACGCTCAGGTGGCCCCGAGTCTATTAGCTCACCCAATGCCATGGCGACTTGGGTCTGCTCCCCTTGGCATCCTGACCCTCCCTCCACCCACCGTGGGGAACAGGCTGCACTCTCGGATACTGAGCTGGGCTTAGATTGGGACAGCTGGCTGGGGGAGGTAGGCCTGAGAAGCTGTGGGGCACAGTGGCCAAGAGCACAGACTCTGGGACCAGCTGCCCAGTTCAACCCCAGCGTAACCACCTGAGCAGGTCAATTCACCTGGCTGGGCCTCAGTTTCTTTCTCTGGAAATGGGGACGATAGGAGCAGTGAGCTCACAGAGATGCTAAACACCAATTTCTATAGATAAAGGGTCAGAGCAGCAGCTCTGAAGACTGCTCTAGAAAGGTCTGGAGTTCTTAACATTGTCGCCCCGTTCCTCCCTGCACCTTAAGCTCAGCATCGCAACCAAAGGAAAACCGAAGGCCTCAGAGCACCAACCAGGAGGGAGGAGGAGGACTGGGGAGGGGCTGGAGAATCCGCTCTCAGCACTGTCCCCCCCAGGCTTATGGCCCAGAGGCTGCTACCCCGGCCCATCTGCCTGAGCGGGGCCGAGCAGAGCGAGCTTGGCATGTACCACCTCAGCTTCTGGGAGGAGGGAAGAGGGACCAGGGAGCAGGGAGCAGGGAGAAGGGAGGATGCGGGAAGAGGGAAGGAGGTGATGGGGCTGTCTCTTATACACATCTAGATGTGTATAAGAGACAGGCTGAGGACTCATCCGAAAGCTCGACTCTGGAAGAATCTATTCCAAACTCACACCGTTGGCAGGACTCCTTTGCTTGCCTCTGTGGCACCGAGGGCTTCGGTGTCCTGGACAGACTGCTAGAGGCCGCCCGGGGCCCTGAAGGCCACGCAAGTCCTGGCTGTTTGCGGTTCCTCAGCCTTGTTGCTTCCTTCCTCAGAGCCACTGAAGGAGTAAGGAGTCCCGCAAGATGGGGGCCGCACCCATTCATGTTATTACATGTAAGACAGGATCATCATTACATATGTGTGACATCACAAAGCACGTGTGAGCTTGGTTTGTGCTCCTTTATTTTTGTGAGGGAAAATTGATTCTAGTGAGGAACAAGCCGCTGTGGCCTGAGGACACGCGTGCAGGAAGCCCGGCCTGAGACGGGGAAGAGTCAGAAGTGAGAAGAGGGCGGAGAATAGAAATCAACGGATGTTTCACTTACTAGACTCCTCACAAATATACTACAAAGTATTAGGATATCTTTAAAAGTCTCTCACTCCAAGTTGTACCGGACTCAAATCACAGTGATTCAGTAAAGAGCCTTATTTTTCAAATACTAAATCTCAAGTTGAGGCAGCTTCTGCTTGGCCAACTAAGAAATTCAACGATGCTGTTAAGATTCAGTTCCTTTCTGACTTTCTGCCTTGTCATCCTTGGCATGCTGTCTCACTTCCCTCCTGATCACAAAATAGCTGCAGGGTCTCCTAAACACCTCACTGTTCAAGAGCAGAAAAAAGAGAGGGGTAATGCCAGCGTCACTACTTCCATTCCCCATGAGGACATTGGCAGCACCCACATCTCTCTCTTCGCTTAGGGGCCATCACAGACACTGTGCCCCACCTGAGCTGGATACAGAGATACCTGAGATGCAGTGGCATGAGGGCAGGGAGGTCTGGACCAGTTAACCGCAAACATGGCTGTCCTTACAGGGTAGAGATTCATCCTACCTCCAAACCCTTTATTTCATGGGATGCTCATAGCTGGCAAAGCTTCTTCCTCTCCTCTTTCTACAGAGTGGTTGAGTGACTAGCCCACATGCACCAGCAAGCTAGTATGGATCCCAAACAAAAAAAAAACCCTGTCTCTGGGCTCCCAGGCTTGGCCCCACTATGAGGTTTCTCTTGTCAGGCTCCTAGAGGTGACTGATCGTCTAGGAGAAGATAAGTCACCAGCATCTGTGGCTGAGGGATGGGTGTGGACCCAGAACTTCCACCCACAGGAGGCCCTGGGAGGGGGCTGGAATAGGTCAGAGGGAGGGCAGCCTGCGAGCCTGAGGTCCAGCTTCCTTTCTCAAGAGGGCACGATTCCTGGCAGCAGCTCCCACGGGAAACAGTAAAAGCGCCACCCGCGGGAAACACGGGGTGGGACAAAGGGGGTGCCGGGCAGGGTTTCCTGTTGGGTGGGTGACCTGTGCGCCTGTGGTCCTGGGGCCAGGCCAGGGCTGGGTCTCGCCTCATCCCTGGCTCCGGCCCAGGCCACCCTGAGTCCCATCCTCCAGGCCTGGCCTGGCTTCCTGTCCCACTGGCCCCTCCCCACCCAGGAGAGAGCAGGGCCCCGTGGAGGCTTCCTGAGGAGCATCAACTTTTCTAGGGCAGGAAGGGGCAGCTGCGCTGGCCTCCTCGGTGCCCTTTGGCCTCTGACCCCCAGACCTCCAGCTCTCTGTTTTCCAGCAAGAGGCTTTGACAAAAGCTCCCCTGGGTTTTATTCCTGGGACTCCAGGCACAGCTGAGCAGGGTCTGCAGGGACCAGCCTCTCCCGGCAATGGGTCACTGTCTGCCCCACTCTGGGCAGCGTCACTTCCAAGGAGCCGTGCTGAAGGGACCGGGACAAGGAGAGATGCTAAAGAAGGATGGTTCTCAGGCCTCAAGGACAGATTCTCAGGGGGGCAAAGATGAGGGACACTTCTGCAGAAGGTGGGTGTGGCATCCCCACTGAGCAGGGAAGCCCCCACACCAAGGACAATGTGATGCCAATCCATGAGAACAGCACCCAGAGCAAGATGCCTTCATCCCCACTGCCCCTTCTCCCCAAGTTTGGGATGCCTGAATCCCTAAAAGTGTCAGGTGTCTGGGTGGGATGGGAACTCGGCCTAGGGGCTAGACCCATCATCTCCAGTGAGCCAAACCCATGCCATGTGCCTCAGGAGCTGGGGATTCACCTGTCCACAGGTGGAGATGTGGTGGGAGTGGAGCAGTTAGTGGACTGGCCCACTGAGGGGGAAGAGGTTTGAACAAAGGCCCTCAGGCTAGGCACAGGCTATGGGAGAAGCACCCCAGGTCTCTCTCAGAGCTGCTGGGCAAACAGGCGTCTCAGAAAGCAGACAGCCCAAAGAGGGCAGAGGACTCTTCCAGCGGCTGCCACGGGGCCCACCACGGACAAAGGCATCTTGTAGCTCAGAGTTGGGGAGAAGCGCTAATGAGAGGTGGCCTGGGCTGAAGGGGGCTGGTCCTTGCCTGAGATCACCCCTGGGGCAAGGATGACGGGGATGGAGCTGGGATCAAGGGGCCATGCTGGGAAGACGGGCCTGCTCACTTGGCCAGGGGCTCACTTGGGCTTCACCTCGGCTGCCCAGGGCGGGACACTGATGACATGTCCACACTAGTCCAAAGAAACAGGCCCAGATGGGGCTCTCTGGGGGCCTGATGATCTTCCTGGAAGCACTGATGTTTGGGGAAGACTAGGTTAGGGGGGCTAAAACCTCAAGTCTATGGGCCTGAGGTGGGCAGGGTGGAAGACAGAACCAGACTTCAGCCTGGTGGGCAGCCAGGCCTCAGTTACCATGGAGAGTTACTAAGATGGCTGTGAGGCAGGAGTGAGCCTCCTGATCCTAGGGCATGCAAGTCAAGGCTAGAGATACACAGACTTTAGAATTACCCTGGCCAGAATCCATATTCAATCATGGGTGGAAGCATGACTGGCCCGTGTCACCAACTCAATTACTGGCCACCCCACCTCCATTCCTTTTCTGGATTGATGTTTTCCAGCTGTTTCAGAACAGCCTTGAGCTCATGAGCTTGTGGGACCCTTAAGGCTGAACACCCCTAAATTGTATCACAACAGAGACGAGGCCTAGGTATGCTCTGTGTGACCCTGAGGCAAGCTCTCTGTGCCCCTCAACCTGAGAGCCTGGTAGAGTCGGGCTGAGCCCATCCAGAAAGCATGCCTAAGTCTCCCCTGAACCCAGGGCAGCCTGGGGGGTCAGCCGCAGCCTGATGCCCACCAGTGACTGCCTCTCCCTGGGCCTCAGCCCTCCCTGGACCCTCAGCTCACCCTGAGATGTTGCTGACGCCAGCTTGGCAGTGAGTATCTCCAGGGCTAGGGTTGAACACAGACCTGGCACAGACTTGGTCACCAGGAAATGTTTGTCAAAGGAAGGAGAGAAAAAAGAGCAGGGAGGATGGGGCATAAACAGACGCTGGAACCCAGGCAGGCACTCAGAAGTGAAGCTCCCCAGGCCACCACCACGCTTCTCCTCCTCCGCCAGGACCTGGGGGACTGTGCCCTCTACAGCTAAGACACAGTGTGCAGGTCAGGTAAACACAGAACCAGACCAAGGAAGGCCGTACTCAGAGGATTCCCCTGGACTCTGCTGTCCGGGGGGGCTCGAAGAAGGACCCCAGGTGTCTGAGCTCAGCCTCTGCACTCTACCCACTTCTGCTCTGGAAGTCTGGCTCTGATGTCAACCACTCGGGAGGATGGAGACCCTCGCCCCCGCTGCTTGGCCCATGAGGGATTCAGTGATGTCTCTTAACCCCTCCTGGAGTCCCTTGCCCAATGCTGAGGTTTCATCCTTCCAGAGTGGCAGTGGGGTGGGACATGGCTGCCTCATGATGGAAGCACAGGGTGTTTGCAGCAAAAGGTGATCCTACTCACCCCACAGGAAGAAAATATGTCACAGGTGTGGGGGTCCACAGAGGTCCTGGAAGTCCTGTGTGCTGACAACCCTACCCTTGGCTCAGTTCAGGTCCTGGCACACAGTAGCAGGATTAATCAATGGCATGCTGGATGCGTGACCACGTGCTGACCTGGGCTCTGCTGCTGAGAGTCCAGGATTCAGCAGCACGCTCCAGGGACACCCTGGGGATGGCTGCGTCCAGGTGCCCTTTCTGAGCTGCTCCTGGAAGGAGGGTGCCCTCTCTCTCTGGCTCAGGGCTGGGTGTGTTCTCTAGCGAGCAAGCCCAATATCTTTTCTTAACAGATGGAGGTCCAGGAAGGGTTGGGGATCAGAAGCAGGGCCATTCCCCAGGCCAGGCCTCCCCACACCAAATCGAGAGCCCAAGGAAATCCAGGACCTGGCTCAGGGCTGCCCTCTATCTACCACCACCTCCCCCTCCCTCCCCAGTGTGGCCCCTAGCTGCCTGTCTCAGCCTCCTGGCTGCAGCCGGCCTGAACTGCTTACTTAGACAAACAGGGAAGGCAGCCACGTGACCAGCTAAGGTTTCCTGGACCAGGGACACACACGGACGCGCGCACACACACAGCCACTTGCGGCAGGTCAGGTGGTCACGGAGCCCAGCAGGCAGGGAAGGGCCAACTGGGGTTTCTGTGTCTGAAGGACAAGGGACCGAGCCTGTCTTTCTTCACCCAGAAGAATGCCTTCTCCAAACACTTGTTTTCTGCTTCCTGGACGCGCCAGGGACGTGCTGGATGGGAAGAGAGCGGAGGGGGAGGAGTGGGGAGGAGGGGAGAAGGGGAGGAGGGAGGAAAGTCTCTACGCGAGTCAGTGACGGGCCTGTCAGGGCCCAGGCCCCACCGCAGTGGTTCTGCAGCCACGAGGCCGTGGCGCAGCCCAAGGGGCATCCGGGGTCACACGCAGACAGGAGAGAGTGGGGAAGGGGGGCGTCTATCCAACCTGGCGGGAGCAGCTCTGCGTCTGGTCTGTTGCTGGGGAAAGGTCTGGGACCCAGGGTCTTCAGGCTCTCTGGCTTTGGGGGTCTGTGCCGCTCAGAAGCTCTCCCAGAGCAGCAAGCCCGCCCCTGTTCACAGCCCCAAGACCAGCTAGGGGAGAAGGAAGTCACATCTCTGAACAGGCAGGGTTGAGACCTGGCTCCCGGGGGGCGGCTGCCAGCTCTGTGGGGGTCTGTGGCTGGCTACCTGCCTGTCCTGACCTCAAGGCTGACCTCCACCACCCCAGCACGGACACCCACTGCAGAGGCACCTCAGGAAGGCCACAGAGAAATGAAGGGTGTGGCTGAGGGTTCTTGAATGAAAGCCAGTTCGGGTCAGTCTCCCTGGCTGAGCTAAGCCCTCCTTCATACATTATCTTACTGAATACTCACGACCTTACAAGATAGGTAACGCTGTCACCCCACTTTACAGACAGCAGCCTGAAGGTCACAGGGTTAATAAGGGGCGGATCAGAACCTGTACCAAGAAAGTCCACATTTAGCTTCCACACTCTTAGCCAGCTCCCACCATACCAGGGCTGGGCCCCCGGCACCGGGCGAGGTCCTTCCTCTACAGTGATTCACAAGGCTTCTGAGACCAGGCCCTGGGCTCACCAGGGATGCACAGCCAGCCAGCCCGCCTCTCATCCTCCGTCTGTCCCAGGCACACACGGAAGCCACCCCTACACACAGCTTCTGTGAGCGTCTATAGGGTAGAAGAAGAGGGTGGAGGGGTGAGGGAGGAGAAAAGTTGGGGAAGGGGAGAGAGGGGGTGCAGAGCAGGAGAGGGGGGCTAGAGTGGGGGGTGGGAGAGGGTGGAGGAAGATACAGAAGCAACGCTGAGGGAGGAAGAGCGGAAGAGCATGAGTGAGAAAGAACGATGGAGAAATGGAAAGACAAGGAAGATGCGGGAGGCGGCAAGGACAGGAGGGAGCAGGGGACGTGCAGGGAGGGAGACTCGAAGCCAGAAAGAGCAGGGAGGAACAGGGAAGGAAGGAGGAGCAGTTACAAGAGAAGAAGGGAAGGAGGAGAGGAGGTGGAATGAGTCACAGGGAAGGGGCAGGGGATGGAAGGAGCGGGAACAAAGGAGGAAAGACAGCCGGGGTCAGGGAGGGAGCGGGCCTTGGAAAACCGAGAGACAGAGGGAAAGCAAACCCGCCCACCCAAACATTAAATACCTAACAGGAGATGACAGATCAAATGGGAATTACTGCGGTAAAAACATAATTAGAAACTTGATTGAAGTTAAACAGAATTTACATAACACTGCAAATTAACTTTACACGGAAACTATTCACTGGGAAGGCAATGAAAAGGCATTTCATTAGTAATCTATATTTAAACAATAGGCACAATGGAGCCTTCTGATGAGGAACTTGGTGCCTTCAACCCGAGGGAATGCCAAAGGCTGCTGGAGAACAGGAAGGCAGTGGATGCTCCAAGAGGAAGCGGGCAGGGTCCAGGGTGGGGCCCCCTGGCCTGCGGATGGCGGGGTGGAGCTGGGTGGGCACAGTGGGCCAGATCAGATTCTGGTACAGATTCTGCCTTGGGCTTGCTGTGTAGTCCTAGGTGAGAGTCTCACCTTCTCTGGGCCTTTGTTTCCTCATTGACAAAATGAGAATGTTGGAAAGGTGGTTTGTATGAAGGTGCTTACAAGTCTGGATATTCTAGGAGAGCCCGGGAGATGGTAGAAGGCAGGGCCAAGCATGGACCTGGGGTTCAGAGGGACCGGTTCAGAGCCCCATCCTGCCAGCTGTGAGCTGTGGCATCATGTGAGCCTCTTCCTCTCGGGCCCTGGTTTACCCATCTGTTCAATGGAGATAAGTCCACTGCCGCTCGATGTCACCCAGGCAGTGGAAGGATTTATCAGGAGATTGGGCGGGGGCAGGCTTAAAGAAAAGTGAGTCTAAAGGCACAGGATTACTTGGCCCATCCGCCTGGCACACTAATTAGATTACCCACAGCCTCCTGCCACCAGCCTGCCACGCAGCATCAAGGCAGCTTCCCCCGGACCCCCTGGTCCCCATTCTGGAGTCAGAGGCTCACCTCCCTAGGGGACTGGTGGGTCACCAAGTCCCCACCTGGCTCCACCGTGTACTCTGTATGGAGAAGTCTCCTGGGCCTTTGCACGTCAGTCGTGTCCGACTCTTTGCGACCCCAGGGATTATAAAGTCCATGGAATTCTTCAGGCCAGAATACTGGAGTGCGTTGCCGTTCTCTTCTCCAGGGGATCTTCCCAACCCAGGGATTGAACCCAGGTCTCCCACATTGCAGGCAGATTCTTTACCAGCTGAGCCACCAGGGAAGCCCCAGAATGCTAGAGTGGGTAGCCTCTCCCTTCTCCAGCGGGTCTCCCCAGGCACAGCAGCCTGTGTTTGCTGAGCCAGAGGAGCTGGCCTGCGCTGCTGCCCCACCACTTGCCCTCCCTGCCCCTCCCATCCCATCTCACGCCCAGTGGAACCCTTGCCTAGCCTTCTTCCCTGCAGCCCTCCCTGAATGAGCCTGGTCCCTCTCTCTACCATGAGCTGAGTGCTGGGTATGAAATACTGAGGGTGTACCAAGGCTGACCCTTACCCACCCAAACACGCATGCGCTGGCCCACCAGAGGCAGTGAGCACCTCTGCTGGCTGAGCGTGAGCGGGCAGCTCACAGTCCAGGAAGTTTCCATACTGTCAAGACACAGGATCCAGGCCGTGCTTCGAGATTCAGTAGGAAGCTGTTGGGTGTCCTTGCCCTGCAGACAGTTCCCGAGCGGCTGCCTTAAGCCCTGTGTTTTCAGACAAGTGCTCCGGCCAAGGGGGAGGTCTCAGGAGCCCAAGAGACCCAGAGGGGTGGTGGGAAGTTGGGAGAGGTTGGTTCTTAAAAGAAAGTGCAAAGTATAAGACATCAGCTGAGACCAGGGGGTGCCAACCAGGTTGACAGGGAGGGTCCCTGGAACATGAACTTGTTCACAGCTCGGCCAGACATCCCCTGGGCGCTGGCCTCTGTGTGGCCAGGTGTGGAAGGGGGAGCCACTTTGGTCCCCTGTCCCTCTCCGCCGCTCCTCTCCAGACACGGCTGTTACTGAGGTCTCTGAGCCTTTGTAATGCTGCTTCCTCTACCTGGAGAGTCCTTTCCCTGCTTTGCCAGCAAAACCTTCCTGACCCATGAAGAGCCTGCCCCCTCAGTTCTCCTCCCTCCCCGGCTGTACCTTCTCCATCTCCTTCACGGCCTCCACCCCACCTTCCCTCCCTCTAAGGCCTGGATGCCCCATGACTCAGATGCCGGCGTCTGATGCGCTCTATCTCCACTCACTCCCAAGATGACCTCATCAGCTTGCAACACCATCTATACATGACAGCTCCCACATTCATATCTCTAGCCGGGACTCTCTCTGCCTCCCAGACTCATATATCCAACTGCCTTCTCAACCTTTCCCCTTGGATGTCTCAAAGGCATCTCAAACCTAATGAGTCTAAAACACAGCTTCTTGGCCACACTCGGCCCTCCCTGCCGTCATCCCGGGCTGAAGAAAACAGCCACCTCTGTTCTCCCAGTGGGTTCTTTCCCAAACCCAAGAGCCTTCCTGGACTGTCCCCTCTTCCCCCGTCTTCCACTTCTAAGCCACCCACAAGCCAGTCTGCAAGATGTTTGAAATACAGACTTTGACACTTCCCACCGTTTCCCCTGCAACCCTAGCCCAAGCTACCACCACCTTCCACCTGGATGTGGGCAACAGCTTCTCAGCCATCGCCCTGCCCTACTTTTGTGTGCCTAGGTGAGTGGCCCCCCAGGACTTCTCTGGTTGCCCCTCCTACCTTTCACTTCCCTTCTTCCATGTGTATCCACTTCCTTGAACATGCCAAGTGTGCCCCAGTTCACTCCCTCCTCCCACTCATGTCAATGTTCAAATGTCACCTTGTCAGAGGCCTTCCTTGATCATCCTTTGTCTAAGAACACTGTATCCATCCTGTAGGCTCTGTTCCTGCACTCAGCTAATTTCTCTTCCTAAAACTTAGCATCATCTGACATGACATAATCCTGTATTAAGTATTTATTGTCCATGTCTTCTCATGAGAATGTACACGCCATGAGGAAAGGGAGTTTTGTCAGTCTTATTCCCTGCCAGGTCTCCAAAACATCAAGCAGTTCTCAGCACAGAGACTTTCTCAATAAACAACTGGAGCATTGATAAATGAGCAACGCCACCTCCCCTGGAAAGCACTCCCTGAATGCCTGCCTGCAGAACCAGCAAGTGGCCGCTCCCCGCTTCCTCATAGAGTCTCAGACACCACAGGGGCCTTGAACACTGAACTTATGGAACTGAGCCTGGCTCTGAGATCATGGATCAGCCTCTATCACAGAGCGCACCATCTCCAGGGCAGGGCTGGAGCTGATCTATCTTCAAAACCCAGCCCTTAGCGCAGGGCTGGCTTGATATGAGTCAGTGTGTGTTTGATGTGTGAATTCATGAGTAAACACATGGTCAGAAGAATGGGTGGATAAAGAGATGAGTGAACGGATGAGTGAATGGAAGGATGACTGGGGTGGGAGGATGGTGGGCGGATGGATGGATGGATGGATGGGTAGGAGGGGGGTTGAGAAGGAGGATGTACAAATGGACAGGTGAGTGGATGGATGATGGGTGGATGAATGGATGGGTCCGACCACAGGCACACAATAAAGACTGGGGGTTTATTGGGCTCAACAGCCAGACTTCTCTGGCCAGACCTGCAGTTCAGCAGACATACAGAGACTGATACAGCAAATAGGATAAAGCAGAGTGGCCACAATGTGGCCAGAGCTTGCTGTGTGACCGCAGCAGGGACATCAACTTGCCTTGCCTTGGTCCCACAGTCTAAAAATGCAGATGCTAATTCTTGCCCAGAGCTGCCAGGGAGATCACTCTGGAGTTTCAAATCCTGCCACACAGGAGACCACAGCCACATCTCCAGTGAGACACACCTCCAGTCAGGGCTGCCCTAGAAAATCCTTTCTTCTCCAGCCCTGTCTGGCCCTGCAGACCCTACGATTTTAATACTACACCCGCAAGGGCTGGGACCCTTGGATCTGCTCCCAGGGTTCAAGCTGAGCTAGGCCAAGAAGATGGCTTAACTCCAAATAACAAGGAGGCGCAAGCGATTCACAGAAGCCTCAAGAACTGGAGTCAGTAGGGGACCCATTTTAGAGATGGACAAACTGAAGCCCAGAAGCATTTTGTACTGAACACACACAAGGCATTAGTAGAGAAGCTCTGAAGTCTGGGCAAGAAGGGTTGGGTGAAAAGGCGGATAACTCCTGCCTCGTCGCCACGCACTGCCCGACCTCACCCCAGGCCGGGTTTTCGGTGAAAGTGGCAGTGCAGCCTGGGCATCAGGGCGTCGGGGGTCTGGTGTTACCTTTCTCGCTCTGGCAGGGGAATGATGGACGGCAGCTCTAATCCTCACACCCCTCGCAGCATTGGTCCAATGGGCCTCCTCCTCCTCGTCCTGGGTACGCGGGGAGAGAGACAGGACGCATGTGAGCAGCCGGGGACGCAGGTGGCAGCCCACTCTCCCCACCTCTGATCCCACCGAGGTGGGAGGTCTAATCTCGGTGGCCTCCTGGGCCCTGTAAGCATGCCCCGGGATGCCCGGTTTATCAGAGCTGGCTACCTTCCCCGCCCTGTGGTGCTCCAGCCAGCAAGCCAACTCCTCCTGGTGGGAGTCTTAACAAAATGTGAAATCTATGTAAGTTTTGTTTTTTCTGGGCTCGGTGGCTTTATGTTGTTGTCTTTTTCTTCCTGGTGAGAAAGGCAGAGAGCCAGGGCCTTCCTGTGCGGCCCCAGGCAGGGTGACAGGGAGAAGCTGTCGGGGGTATTTTTAGCTGGGCCTCTAAGCCCATGGCGTACTCTTTGCGCTGTGCCTGGCTTCGGGGAATTATCTCACACGGCTAGCCAGCCGGCAGCCACTTTCAAAGCCACTCTTTGACCCCTGCCTGAATTCTTTCCTCATTATGAATTGTTCACCAGATCACAACACTTGGGAGTCATTCTGGGTGTCCACCTCCTTGGAAAACCAGCCTACTCCCACCTTGTCCCCTCCTGCCTGTGGGGGCACAGTTCTGGAGGAGGTCAAGAACCAGAGTTTAAAGAAGAGAAGAGCCCTGGCGTTCCCCAAACGTTAGTCCTTCTCCTGTGGACTTGATGACTCTCTCAGTCCGAGCCGAGTGCTATCTGTATGACAACTTAATTAATATTTGCCTCTACTTCAACTCACTCATTATTATTATTTTTAGCTCTAATGAATCTGGCCTTGTCCAAAGGGATCATATCTGTGAAATCATTGGTTTGCTAAGCTAGGTATACATTTCTAATATACCTGAATAAGGATATAAGTAACGAACAAAAATACATGTTCTTTCAGGTACTCATTCTGGAATCGTGTCACAGGTTACCAGAGTTATGTGGGCCAAGCTTTGGCAAACTCTATTGTTTATCATCCCTCTTCTTGTAAGGGAGGAGAAAGAGGTCGGGGGGAGGGGTGGTTGGTCAAGCAAGCCCAAGAACTGGCTAGCAAACAGGGCCAAAGGAGGTAAAGGGGTCAAAATCACGGTATGCTGGAAGCTCTTGGTATTGTTCTTCCCAGAACCAGGCATGACCATCCCCTCCAGTGAATTTTGCTGTGAGAATTTAGCTGGGTGGACACAAGGCCTGATGAAGAACTTGGTCTCAGGATGGGATGTTCCCACTGAGGGCTGTAGGCTGTGCAGAGCCCAGGGTCCGAGCATCCTCTGTGCCTTTACCTAGGACCCTCTGAGGCTCTGGGTCACTTCTGCCCTCTTCCACTGGGCTCCCGCAGGGCTGGCGTTGGTCAGTAGGGGCTCGATGCTTAATCCCCTCTCCAGTTAGATATGGAAGCACAGATCGTGCCTCCCAGCCCCGCTGCCTGATCTCTTGCTCCTTGGCTCCTGTGGGCTCTTGGGCGGCCCCTGGCACTCCCTGGGCCTGGGTTTCCCCGAGAGTGTCCTGAGGGGTAGATCCTGGTGATCCCGGAGGCCCTGCCGTGCAGCTCTGGGGTTTCACTGAACTTCTCCATCCCCTCCAGCTCTGCCCACAGGTTAGAGACCCCCGGCTGCCCTCCTCCACCACCCAGTGCCCCAGCTGTCCGCCCCTCCCAACCAGAACAGGATGTGGGTGTCAGGAGGTGAAGGAGAGTGTGGGGTCGGGGTGGGGAGTGGCCTCAGGACTCGACTTCCTGAAGCCTGATCGGTTTACCACAGTCAGTTGGGCCCAGGACCGCACAGCTGTGAGTTATAAATGTCCCTGTCAGAGCCTGGGCTGAGCGGCCCCGCTGCTGGCGGAGGCGCCAAGGCCCAAGGCACCCACTGCTCTGGGGGCCTCCCCAGGCAAGGGCCCATCCTCCAGGAGCTCCTCCACTCGCCCCAAGTGTCCAGCACTCCTGACCTCTGGGCTCTCTCAGCTCCCCCGAGACGCCTCATGCGACAGGGTCTAACTGTGCCCACTCCCTACCCCTCCAGGTGCAAATCTCCTGGTTCCAGCGACCTTGAGAGCTCTCCCAGGGCAGGGGCCATGCTGAGTCCCCACCTACCTGACCCAAAACCCAGGGACTGGCACACAGCCAGCCCCACCGGTGACAGCCTCTGGGGCAACTGTTCCTGCTCAGCAACCTGCTTCCCATGGCCTCAAGCGCCCCCTGTGCCTGCCCACCCAGCCCACCCGGGGTGGAGGGGGCGGGGGTGGGGAGGTATGACCTCAGCCTGCAGTGCAGGGGCACTCAGACCCACCTGGCCCCTGGACTCTGCACATCAGGGTCTCCATCAAGAGAGGGTCCCATTCTCCCTGGCTGCCCTCTCTGGGGCTCCCCGACCTGCAGTGCCGGGTAGAGACTGCAGGCTGGGGTGCACACACAGCTGTACAGGGTAAAAAGTTAGGTTCCTCCAGCCCCGAAGCTTCAGCCATCCTCCTGAGGTGGCCAGGTCCCAGAAATACAATCAAGGTAACAGGAATAAGCAGGGGACAGTCCAGGTTTGCAGGACCTGAAGCTTAAACTATTCTGGAGGTCCTCTTTAGAAATACATGTTCAATCACATTTTTTTCTTTTTTCCTTTTTTATTTTGCCAAGGGATATTAGTTCCTCTACCAGGGACTGAACCTGGGCCTCTCGGGAAGTAAAAGCACAGAGTCCCAACCACTGGACTGCTAGGGAATCCCTGACACATACATATTTGGAATGAGAAAAGAAATAACAAATTCCTAGAACCTTAGGAAGTCAGGCCCCTTTAAACAATTTACCAGAATTGCTTACACAGAAATGCTCGTGATGGCAACCTGCTGCCCCTCCCCAGCTGCCAGCAAAACCCCAGCTTCATCAGGCGGTACAGGGGTGGGGTCAGGAGGCTGAAGGCGCATGAGCTTTCCTCTAAAGAACAACAGTGCTAGGACTGGTGATAATAATAACACCCAGCATTAACGGATCTTATTCGGGATCTTCTAAGTCCTTTATGTGAGTTAAGTCCTGTAAGTTCAGCACAGCTTATGAGGTAGGTACTATACCTATTTTAACACATGAGGACACAGTCACAGAAAGGTTTAAGAAAGCAGCCCAAGGGCACACAGCTGGGATATGAATCCAGACAGCCTGGCGTTGGGGCTCTTATGAGCCCTCAACCATTCCTCTTTGCAACTGCTCTGGAGGGTCCAGGGGTTTCCCCTTCCCTTGGAGGCTCCAGCAGCAGCAGTAACCACAGGGCTGACAGTTAAGCCTCCATC
Source organism: Cephalophus harveyi (assembly GCA_006410635.1). Lineage (NCBI taxonomy): Eukaryota > Metazoa > Chordata > Mammalia > Artiodactyla > Bovidae > Cephalophus > Cephalophus harveyi. The sequence goes on from SJYT01077248.1 coordinate 136,345, forward strand.
TGATTAAGTCATTCATTCATTCCGGGCAAATGCTTACCCCCAGCACCAATATGCTGTGAACACAGGCTTCCTGTTCGCCTCGCTTGGCCCAGGGAACTCTGGGGTCTTCTCTGTGGGTAGAAGTGGGCACCCAACTTGACCCTCTGCGACCGGAGGGTGGGAAGAAATGCTCTGGCCTCAAAGAGACACCAGCAGAGGTGAGAGGGGTGGGGTCTGCTGGAGAGCACTCTGCAAGCCGTCCCACTTCCTCATTTACGGATAAGAAAAAGGTGGCTTGGAGCGGAATGACTTTCCGAGGGTCACCCAGCAAGTGGGGACCCCCTGTGAGGCTAGGGCTAGTCTCCGGAGGGGCGGGCCAGGTGGCCTGCAGCCTGGGGTGGCACAGGCCTGGCGCTGGTGGGGACAGGCTGGCCAGGACCGCTGGGGAAGGAGGCCCCCTGCCTTTTGGCCTCTTGGAAGCAGTGCCTTTGTTCTCTCCTTGTTTTCCATCTGCCTGAGCCCCCGCCGCCTTGCAGGCTTCCCCTGATTGTGCGCAGGGCGATAAAAGGGCAGATGAGCGGGAGATCTCTGGCAGCAGCGGGTCACCTCGCACAGACATGGTGGCGGCGGGTAGGAGGCCGAGGGGCCCCCCACCCCTGGCCCCCAGGCCAGGACTCGGGCTCACCACCAGCTGCACAGCGCGCTCCTCTGAGGACTTTTGCACATGGCTCTCAGAATCCCTTTGGCAACCCTGGGAGGAAGGCAGTGACCTCACGATCTACAGAGGAGTATGAGGCTGCAGAAAGCAGCGGTCAGGACCGGAACCCTCACCTCGGGGATTTCCAACGGGCAAAGCTGACCCTGGCCCTGACCTGGTCAAAGCTGTTCTCCCTTGCCATCTAGAACCAGCCATTTTCAGACTTTCAGGATCAAGGAAGATAGAGTAGAGGGTCAGGCAGGCTCCCGCCCACGAATGCAGGGAAGCCGGGCTGGTCAGGGAGCCCAAGAAGTCACACGCTCTGCTTCCTGGCCGCTCTGAGACAGAAACAGAGTCCGGATAAAGTCCCTCTGAGGGCAGAGGTATCCTCTGCCGGGAGCTAACTCCACTGGCCTTCGGGCTGGGAGAAGGGCATGATGCAGGGGCGCCGTCGGCCCAGCCACGGGATGAGGCAGCGGTGGCCTGCAGGCCAGGGACTGGCCAACCCTGCCCTCGCGTCCTTGCTGCTGACCTGGGACTCGCCACCTGGCCCCTGATCTGTGTTCCCAGACCCTCCACCAGTGTGTTCCCAACTTTAGTTACTAGAAATTTTAAACCAGGTCAGGTTTCACCTAAATCATTTACATATTGTTCTCTAAATCACTTTGAACCAATCGCATTCTTTTTATTTAAACTCATCTAAAGCAATATTGTCTGTGAAATCACAAGTTTGATGTATTAATTATATTTGTTATGTGTTCCCAGACCCTCCGCCAGTGTGTTCCCAACTTTAGTTACTAGAAATTTTAAACCAGGTCAGGTTTCACCTAAATCATTTACATATTGTTCTCTAAATCACTTTGAACCAATCGCATTCTTTTTATTTAAACTCATCTAAAGCAATATTGTCTGTGAAATCACAAGTTTGATGTATTAATTATATTTGTTCCAAATTCACACTGAAATAAATGCATCATGTTGAGATTTGAGATTCAGACCCTCACACAGGTTCTAGCAGTCCACGGTGTGCAAGGCCCGGACTGGGAGACAAGATGAGCCTCAGTAAGTGATGTCAGGAGGATCCGAGCCCTGGCTGGATAGGAAAGTGCGAGCAGGCAGGGGTTGACAGACGGGCATATGGAGGGTTGGGGAGTGACTTAGGGATGCTGGACCTGTCCGGGCCTCAGTGTCTCCATCTGTGCAGGAACAGTGGATGAGTCCATGGTTCCTCCCAGCTCCATGGGTCAGACTGCAGCCCCCTTGAGCCCTGGTGACACGTGGTGATCCAGAGGACTCCTGGGCCTCAGACAGACCCTCTAAACATGCACGCAGACCTCCCTGGGTCTTTTCCTCCCACACCTGATCAGGGGCCTCGAGTGGCATCTGGGGTTCAAAGGGGAGACAGGGCAAGCCTGGGTGACAGCTATAAAATTAGATAATCAGCTAATCACCAGCAAATTAGCATCCCATCTTTACATAGAACAAATATAGTATTTACGTAAAAGTTGTTAGGAGTTTCTCTCTTTTTAATTAGCAGAAATAAATGCAAAATGAATGGTAATTAGGCAGCTGATGGATTCGGTAGTACAATTATGCTTGCAGCAGTGCCCCAGTCCTTAAACGCTGCCTGCTCCGAGGAATCAGAGGAGCCTATTTATATAGTTTATTTATAAAACAAAGTTAGCAGGAACAGAGGGGCAAGGCCTGGGTACTGCTGGGGGAGGGGTCTTGGCTGCAGGGACAGGGCCCTGGGAGGAGAGGGGAGCTTCTGTGCCCAACAATGGTGGTGGTGGTTCGTAGCACTGGGCTGTCCAAGCGCACCACCAAGGCCCCCACATGTCTATTTCAGGCCCCACATGTGTCACTGGGAATGGCCTCCCTGGCAGGAAGCAGGCTGGAGTACTGTGGAGGGGCCGGGAGCAGCTGTTCTGTGCACTCCTGTCTGTCTCTTTCCTTGGCCCCCACTTCTCTGTTTTTTGCTGGCCCAATTCCTTCATGGCTGCACCGCGAGGCATATTCTAATACAATGTTCTCCCCTTCCTCCAGAAACTCAAGGGGAAGCGGGTCTCAGAATAATGCAACCAAACAGTAGTACTGAATTCGCACCAATGGAGCATCCAGTGGGAGACAGAGGCAGGAGAGTCTTGGGAGGAGGCAGCCCAGAGGAAGAGACCAGAATTGGGTTTTGAAGGATGCGTAGGAGTTTCCAGAGAAGTTGGGAAGTAGCAAAAGGACCTGCATGTGCAAAGGCAGGGAGGTAGTAAAGGGGTTTCCCTGGTGGCTTGCCAAGCTGGAGATGTGGGTTCGATCTTGGGGTCAGGAAGACCCCCCTGGAGAAGAAAATGGCAACTCACTCCAGTACTCTTGCCTGGGAAATCCCATGGACAGAGAAACCTGGCAGGCTACAGTCCATGGGGTTAACAAAGAGTCAGGCACAAGTGAGCGACTGAGCACGCACACACCGAAGTGAAGAGTCCATCAGGGCTGTGGGGACGGGGAGGAGTGGGGCCTCATTCTGACGAGTCTCAGATGCCAGGCTAAGGGTTTGGACTTAATCCTAGAAGCCGCGGGAAGGTCTGAATCCAGGGAGTTGGGCAGCCCCTTCCCACTCACAGCTCTTTTCTGAGCTTCCCCTCCCCCACCCCGGAGCCAGGGGGAGGGCCAGGTCGACAGGCCATTAGAGGCAGCTGGCCCAGCTCAGCAGAGTGAGCGTGGAGCAGGAGGCTAACCTGATTAGGAGGGACAGGAGGTTTGTCTGCAGGGAGGGAGGGAGGGAGGAGGGGAGGGTGACTGGCTCTGAGGGCCAAGGAAGGCGGGGGTCTCCTGAGTGAGGGGCCTGTCTTCCCTGCAAGGGAGCCTCTGCCCTGCCCCCAACCCTGATGGCTGGGGGGAGGTGCACCAGCACTGCCAGAGGGGCCTCGCCCCCATCCCCCCAAGAGCTCAAACCCCAGCCCCTCCACTGCCTTGTGCTGTGACCTTGACACAGCCCTCCCAACTCCAGGCCGCATTCTTGTCTAAAACAAAGGCTTGAATTAGACTCCGGGAGAAGCAGTGGGCAATCCAGCTCACAGCCCCATCCAGGATAGTTTTAGGGGTCCCTTTGAGGGTTTTTCGCCTGCAATGCAGGAGACCTGGGTTTGATCCCTGGGTTGGGAAGATCCCCTGGAGAAGGGAAAGGCTACCCACCCCAGTATTCTGGCCTGAAGAATTCCATGGACTGTACAGTCCATGGGGTCGCGAAGAGTCAGTCATGACTCCTGGGGTCGTTGAGGGGTTTCAGTGGGGCATGCACTCCAGTGCGCCCCAGTTCCTCTGCGCCCTCCCGTTTTACCCCGCCCCAACTGAGGCTCCTGTGGCGGCTGACCTCCCTCTCCAGGGACTGCCCTTCAAGCAGGGTGTCCAGCTCAGAGGTGGGAAGAATCATCCGTGTCCACCCAAGCCCTGGCGGCCCTCCTAAACGTAAACAAAGTCAGTGATCTGAAGGGGCAGTCTGACCCTGACACTGGAGGTTGGGGAGGATTTCACAAAGGGAGGTTTCTAGCTCCCCGGTGGGGACAGCTCCCTCACCTCTGAGTGAGTGAGCGCTCAGTCGGGGCCGACTCATTGCGACCCCATGGACTGTAGCCTGCCAGGCTCCACTGTCCATGGGATTCTCCAGGCAAGAATGCTGGAGTGGGTTGCCATTTCCTTCTCCCCCTCACCTCTGAACCGCCCCTTTAAAACACAGCAGTCCCATGGAGGTCTGGAAACCTGAGCTTCGCCTGAGCCATTATCTGCTGCCACTCAGGACTGTGCTCTGAACTTGTAAGGGAAGACAAAGATCACACCGCACGGCCTCTCTGCTCTGTAAGTTGCGTTCCTGCCTTTGGCCAAAATCAATACAGTTCTCCACTACGATTGCTTCACCATCGTGAGGGGCCAGGCCCCTTGTGATGACATCCCCACCCCGGCACCGGCAGAGGATGCTGAGGGTCCCGCTTGATCACTCAGCCTCAGCCCCACGTGAAGAAGTGTGGGGTGGGGGTGGGGTGGCAATGGGGGGCAGTGCAGGCAAGGAGTAGGGGGGCTGCCCAGAGCTGCTCTAAGTGCCTCTCCAAAGACAAGCCTGGTGCTATTCATCAACTGGTTTTCAGGGCTGTGAGAAATCAATGGCATTTGTGCTGCAAACTCATCATTAGGACAGGAAAAACTCTGCAATGCAATTGATTTGTTTAAATATAATAACACGATTTAACAGAGAACCAAGGGGGTGGGGAAAGGACCCAGGCAAACAAAACACAGGGATAGCGCAGAGGACCAGAGAGGAACCAGCTCTGAAAAAGCTTCCAATGCAGTGGCCCAAACCCACCACCCTGTCTTCCCCAAGCCCTGCACGGAGGAGCCCAGAATGGGCACAAGCAGCGACCTGGTGGAGGTGGCTCAGGCTTGCTCTCAGACGGGCCCTTCGTCAGCATGAGGATGCGCCCAGAGGCCTGACTGGCCACTGCTGTGTTGCTCCTGGAGGTGACTTAGGCTCCCTGAACGGCTGTTTAACTGAACAAGCTTTTTTATCGGGCGCCTACTGTGTTTGAGGACCCTGTAAGGGGTTGTGGGGTAAATAAAAGATTAAATCCTGGGCTCAGCTCTGAAGGACAAGGTTCATAAGGCAGCTATGCAGATGACAACTCAAGACCAGGGAGGGCTGGGCTTCCTGGGATTTTAGGAAATGTGGGAAGGAAGTGCTGGGGGAAAAAGGTCAAAAGGGGCACGGTGAGGAGCAGGAGTGGAAGGTGCATTCAGATAACCAGGAGGAGAGGGCCCTCCTCTCATGGATATGGAACCCACTGGCCTGATGACGATGGAGTTGATGATGATAAAAGGTGACTTTATTGATCCTTAAAACGATCCAGGGTCCCGCAAACATGTGTCATTTCAATGAATCTCACCATCCCGTGGAGAAGGAACTACTATTGCCCACATCTCACAAATGACACCAGTGAGGCTCTGAGGGAAGTAACTGCCTGAGGTCACACAGCTAGGAAGTGATGGAGCTGGGGTCAGACCCCAGAGCCGGTGCCCTAACCACTGTACCTCCCGCCCTCACAGGCGCTTGTCCTTCATATGAGCTGGGGAGCCGACGGTGCCTGGCCTCCAAGACCTGGGCCAAGCGATGCACGGAGCAGTTCAAGGTGGGAGTCTGAGGCATGGTGTGGGTGGGCCCATGCACTGGGCTGGGACCCTAGTCACAAACCCTGCTGAGGCTCAACCCTACAGGAAGGGTGAGGCTGGAGCACTGGGCGCAGAGCTGGCCTGGCACTCAGGGCGCCCTGACCCCTTGCACACCTCTTCCAACCTCGCCCAGAGGGTGGGAGTCCTGGGGGAGGGAAAGTCACGGACTGAGTTCCTGAAAGGCATGTTTGGGAGGAAGATGGCCTCCTCCACCCGACCCGGGGCTGGGAGATGCTCATCTGAGGGTGGGGACGGCAATCTCAAGTCCTCAGGGAAGGACCGGCAGCACTGGGCAGCCTCCCTGAGCTCAAAAAGAACCTTTATGTCAGTCTCGGAATTTGGACTTTATTCCTGGTGACAGTGGGAAGCCAGGGCAGGCAGGGGCGAACCGGGAAGAGCTCAGTAATTGAGACCAAGGAAGACAGTAAGATCTGAGAGCTAGCAGAGGGTTAGGGGTGCTGAGGGGGGACCCAAATCCAGAGATGGCTCAGAGGATTTAATCGACCACAGGGGTGAGGAAGAGGGAGGTGCCAAGGACGACCCAGGCATCTCCCCCAGCCCTCTGGGGGCTTCGATGCCCAGCTTTGCTGAAGCAGCGGCTGCCTGAGTCAATATGAATTGACCAGGACCCCAAGGAGCCCTGGGCCCCTCCCCCCAGGAAGCCCTGACTTGGGGGCGGGTGCTGCTCCCCGGCAGGCCTGCCGACACCAACCCCGCTCTGTCCCACTGCTGACCTTTCTCCTTTGTCAGCAGCAAGCTCTCCATCAATGCACCGGAAGGGCCAGTGCAATCTCTCCCGACTGCCTGGGGCCAGGGCTGGGGGCGGGGGCCCACTGCGACTTCCCTCTCTTAAGGAAGAGGTTTCTGAAGCCTCTCTGGAAGGCTGGGTGCAGAGGAGCCAAAGCCCTCAGTGCAGATGGGGAGCCTGAGGCCTGAGAGAGGTGGCTCAGGACCCAGCAACCAGCTGCAGCACAGCCCTGGGCACAGAGAGCCCCTCGGGGTGACCCAGAGCCCCCCAGCTGGCAGAGGGGAGGGTGAAGAGGAGGGGAGGCTGGGTCAGGGCACGGGGGATGGGCAAGGATATCTGGTGAGAAGAGGGACCAATGAGGTGTGGGAAGGGGGCAGGGGCAGAGCAGGGCTGTGCCCCAAAGTCAGGAAGGGGTCGGAGGAGGCTGTGGGTACAGCTGTGGAACAGAGGATTAGCGGGGACTAGCTCACCCACTGTCCCTGCGGGTTGAAAACTAAGAGGTTTCCGGGATGTGAAACTTTCAGCGCTAAGACCTGACAGTCCCAGGCAAAGCCGAACGGCTGATCCCCCAGCAGGGCTGAACCTGAATTCTGGTTTTCAGCGCTACCACTTTCAGACCGTGAGTGGCCTCTCTGGGCCTTTGGAATGTAGAGATTATAGGAGTACCTTGTGTAGGGCTGTCACGGAGATTGAGTTAAATAATGACTGTTAAGTGCTTAGCCTCTGACACAGCCTCGGATACTAATCATTCAACCAAGGGTGGGGGCTGCTATTATTACCATGGATGGTTCCGACTAATGTCAGTGCTAAGAGGGCCAGAGAACATGCACCAAGGGCTCCCGCATGCCAGGCCCTGTCCTAAGCACCATACCAACACTGTTGGTTTAATCTCACAGTGCTGATGGCAGAGGAGCCATGATTATCCCATTTTCAGAGGACACTGAGGCGTGGAGGGGCTAAGCCACCAGTCCAGGTTCTCTTAGCGGGGAGAAGAGAGCCCAGAAAACCACTTCCATTTCCATGGGGCTCACCCCACAGCCAGGGACACATAGGCCAATGTCAACACATCTGATCACACTGACCAAGGGCAAGAACTGGACAAAAATACACAGGTGGGACGGGTGTGGCAGGGCACTCGGAACGCGCACAGGAATGGGCAAGAGACCTCTGCTTTTGAGGGGTACCAGTCCCTAGTTCTCAGCCGGGGTCTTTTAAGACCTTCCTCTTCCAGTCCACATACATCAACCAAATGTATGGGGCTTCCAGGGCTGATTTACAGTGCAAGAGAAAGGAAAACCCCCAGAAGTGCTCAGGCCTCCTCCTGGCCTGGGGCAGGCAGGGCGGGGTGGGGCTGGGGGTCAGAAGGGAGCAGCTCTCTTGACCTGACACCTTCTCCATTCTACCTCATTTCATTCTTGCAAAGACACTATAAAGTCAGTCATGATGCCCAATTCAGAGATGAGAGCACAGAGGCTCAGAAATGAGCTAAGGTTTCACAGCTGGATTTAAACATGTCCAGCCCTCCAGTCTGGGCTCCTCTTGCCTGCAGGATGAACATGCAGCATGAAGGTAGGAAGCCGCACCTTGGACAACTGTGTTGGACATGGCACAGGTCTCAAGGTGAGCCCTGGATAATTCGGAGGAGGAGGGGCACCGGCATAAACTCCAGCAGCTCAAGGAAGGGGCTTAAGCATCCAGGGCTGCAGTGGCCAGCCTGGCAGGATACTGCACCCGGGGAGAAAACGGCGTGGGTGCTAGGGTCTGGGCAGGGGCCCATCACCCCAATACTGGGGGGTAGGGAGGCCCTGCAGAGAGCCTTCTTCAGTTTTAGGAGCAATGCCATCCCTGCTGAGACCCCTAGGAAGTCCTCTCACGAGAAACTACTCTCGTGAAGCAATTAGCTTCCAGCACCCAGAAGAAAGGTCGCCGAGGCAGGCAGGCAGGCGATAGCTGGGCAGGGGCCCTGGGAAGCTGGACCTGGTTATTTTTAGCGTCTTGATTCGAGAGGGAGGAGGCCTGCCTCCCTACCAGGTAAATGTCAGCACCACTGGCAGATCCACCAATTAGAGAAACTGGAGCCAAGGAGGAGAGACAGTGACTCGGGGCCTCTCCCTGGAGCTCCTCGCCCCCCAGAAGCGCTCCTCCTCCACCCCCTCTTCCCCAGCCCTGGGCCCTCTGCCTGTAAGCCTGAGCAGAAAACCCTGGCTCCACCCCAAAAGGAGTTTGACTACCCCCTGGAATCCAAGGTGAGTCCTGCCTCGGCCCCATGACCCTGGCCGAGTCTCATGCCTTCTCTTCTCTGATGCTAATTCCCCCCTGGAAAATGGGCCCCTGAGAAGCCCACCTGCTATTCTGAGGGCACAGGAGCCAGGGGTCATGGGGAAGCTTTGCTATGAGGCCAGCTCGCCCTTCCTGGTGTGGAAGGGCTGTTGTATTATTCCGGGAAATGAATTCTAGGCTTCCTGAGCAGGACTCCGGACCAGCCCCAAGCTGATGAAGCTTGAGCAGCTGCTGTGCAGAGTACTGGGAGAATGTGTGAAATCCTGGGTACCAAGAGGCCAAGGGCCCCTAGGTGCTGCTCTGCTGATAGGCAAGGTGGGAGGGAGGCTGCTGTGGGTCGTGAACACAAGCTGGGCTGAGCCCTTGGCTATGGGGAGGGCTGCACCCAAGGGGGCGTCCTGGACCCACAGCTCCTGCAGCAGGCCACAGGCACATACAGCTCAGAGGGCTGCCCCTTCTCCGTCAGGCTCCGAGCCAGCCCAAGGGCAGGGTCTAGGGCAGCCCAAGGGCAGATGACCCAGTCTAGGGCAGGGTCATCTACTCCCACCTTGCCCCACACACCTTCCCTAGAAGAAAGAGGCAACTGGTCACAGGAAGGAGAGGAAGCCCATTGCTCAGCCCACCTCCCCCTCAGACTCTCAGCTTCGTAGTCTACTCCGGGAGTTGGATTCTCAGCAAGCAGGAGAGTGCCCCAAGGGCCGAGTCCCCCATCCTCCCTGGCTGGGGAAGACTTCTGGCAAAGCCTGGGTCCCCTGGAATCCTTGGCCAGTGGCCCACCCGCTCCTGGGGGAAGCCTAGGACCCTTGCTTACACCCTCCCCAAAGGCGGGCTCTTGCGCTGCGGCCCTGGCCTCTGTGGCCTGCCTGGAACTCCTGGAGACCTGAGGCCAACAGGCACAGAAGCCGAGCAGGGATCTCTCAGGGATGTTCCTCAAGTTAGAAACAAGCACAGACTTCCTCCTTCTTCTGCCGTCTGGCCTGTAGGGGGCATCTCCAACCTTATTTCCTTCACTGCCCACTCTTGGCACGACCAATCTGTCCCCAGAGTGCCTGCCTCAAAGCCTTGACCCAGCTGGTCCCTGTGTTTGAAATGCTTTCAGATCACAATAATGTCCATTCTTCAGGAACCAGCTAGAACTCTACCTCCTCCAAGAAGCCCTCCCTGACTTGGAACCCTCCTCGGGGACCCTGAGAACTCATCCTAACAACTGCAGATCCAGCAGCCTCTGCAGACTGGTCTCTGGGCACCCTGCTGTGGCTCGGCGAAGGGGGCTGACAGGGGACACGGGTGGCCTCAGATTTCCAGAGTCCTCTTTCCTTCCTCACCCCCTTGCATCCTGTCAGCTTTCTGATCGGAGCCTGACTCTGGAGCATTCTCTCTGCCCTGGCCTCCGGGCCTAGAACCTCCAGACCCCACTGGGTCTCGGCATAAACAGAAGGGAGGAGAAAAATAAGAATCGCAGGCCTTAGCAGGAGCTGGCGATTACAGGAGGCAGAGTACAAGCAAGGCCTTCGCAGAGCCAGGTCTGAGGGCGCCCTGCGCTGCCCTCCACATCTACGGAACTTCCCAGGCCCCCCACTCTGCAGCCCCGGCCCCTCAGGGGTACATCCTGCCTTTCTGCAAGCACCACGCCCCACAGATGGGTCACATCAGCTGTAGGACTTGGGCCCTGCTGGCGTCCACATCCGCCACACAGTACAGGGTGGCAGTGAGCTCAGCTGAAAGCCTGCAGTGCCATGCTGGGCTACTGTGGGGCATACCCCTCCATTCTCTGAGCCTCAGTTTCCCCATCGGTACCACGAGGGGCTGGGCCAGGTGATTTCCTAAGGCCATTCCTCCCCCACGCGGCGGAGATGCTATGATTCAAATAAAGAGGCCACGCTCACAGCCCCACCCAATGTCTGCTCCCTGCCTGCAAGGTCACGGAGGCTTGGACCTGGGACACAGGGCATGGGTGTGGCTGCCCTCACCCTGAGTATGTGGCTCCCGGACCAGTGGAAAACAAACTCTAGGGCTCAGAGAGGGGTGGTGAGCAAACACCACAGGGAGGGAAAAGCACCCGCTGTGAGTAACACCCAAGGAATCCTTCTTGGTGTAGTTCACCAAATCCCTGCTTGTCCTCAGAGAGCCCTGCTGGTGGCCGAGGTCAGTGGCTCCTGGGGTACAAGGGCAGCCCCACACACCACAGACAGCAGCAAGGCTCCCACCAGACTCTGGGAGAACCAGGGGACCATCCTTTCACCTCCTGTCTAGGCCGTCAGCCTCCTGCAACTGCCGTGACGATGCTGTGTGACTCTGGGTTGGGCTCTGGGTCTCTCTGTGTCTACCATGTCCTTGGACAGGTTTGTTCATGGCTTCCTTCCAGCCCCACCTCTGGGCTAAGGCCAGGCCTGTATCAGGAAGAGGTGCAGACTGTGGCTATAGAAGGTGGCTCCTGGGCTCTGCTCCGGGGCAGCTTCCCATTTCAGCATTTGGGCAGACCAGCATCCCTCTGGGAAAGAGGCCCAGCTGCTGGCCCAGGAAAGGTCCCGAGGTGCCTGGGTTGCTGAAGAGGACTTGGTGTGCTGGAGGTCCAGTCAGCTGGGGTACACAAGCCCCCAGCTCTGCCCCTCCCCTCTGCCACTGTCTCTGGGTGAGCTGTGAGCCTCTGCTTCCAGGCCGAGGCCAGCCCCCGCTCCTGGCCCTCATGGAGGAGCTGCCGCTGCTCCACAGACCCGTGTGTCTCCCTGCAATCTGCAAGATCAAGGTCAAGCTCTATGGCCCCTGGGAGCTGCCTCAGCACCTGCTCTCAGGTATGGCTGAATGAAGTGTCCTCGCCCAGCTAGACTCGTCACCTATTCCACCAACCTGTGCAGAGACCCCAGAAGAAGACTCTGTTCCCTCACTCCTCTGTGTAGGGATCTAGACCCCTCCTCCAGGCAGTCTCCCCTGCCTGCCTCCTCCAGCAGCAGGGAAGAGCTGTCCCTCCCATTTCCTGCTGCCTTCACCTGCTGAGAGCCTCCACCTAGCACACACTGCTCTGTAGACTCCACTGACCTCCACTCAAGTCAGCACTCAAAGAGACACTTGTGGATGCCAGCTCCCAGCCCAGTGCCGGAGCCCAGTAAGTGTTCAACCCACTATGATCGATGGAATGAATGGTTCACCAGCAAACATACATGTGGCTACCAGAGACAGACGTAGTGGGGAAAACACATATTATGGTGTCAGGTAAAACTGGGCTGAACTTCAGCTCCACGGATAGCACTGTGACCCTGTGTACATTTCTAAACCTCTCCGCGCTTTGGGGCTTCCGTCATAGCTCAGTTGGTAAAGTATCTGCCTGCAATGCAGGAGACCCCATTTCGATTTCTGGATCGGGAAGATCCGCTGGAGAAGGGATAGGCTACCCGCTCCAGTATTCTGGCCTGGAAAATTCCAGGCACAATACAGTCCACGGGGTCGCAAAGAGTTGGACACGACTGAACTTTGAGCTTCTTCATCTTCTGTGGGATAATCCGAGTGTCCCTGGATTGTTGAGATGTTTGAGAACATTGCAGGTTGTGAACCCTGACCTGTCTCAGCAGAGCCTCTGGTTTTACAGACCAAGGAACTGCTGCTCAGAGAGGGACGGTGACTTGTCCGAGGTCACACAGCAGGTCTGCAGCAGGACTGGGGCTTGAACAAAACCTTGCTCAAGGGCCTGTGAGGACAGTGGCCCTCCTTGCTGACCCAGGGGGTCCCCCACCTTGGGGAGGAACGACCAGTGGGCTGTGGACTGTATTTCCAGCTCCAGGCTGGGTGAGGGGTTGCAGGGTCAGTGCTGGTTGCAGTGGCTGGGAGTGGACAGGCCCGGACTGCCGGCAGTAAATTCCAAGGAGGGAAAGGAGTCTGTGCATTCCCAGCTGGTGCTGGCGGCTGACATGCACGCCACACAGGGACCCTGGAATCCAAGCTCTGCGTGGCCATGGCCAGGCCCGCCATGAGCTGGGCTTGGCACTCAACAAGCTCAGTTGGTAAAGTATCTGCCTGCAATGCAGGAGACCCCATTTCGATTTCTGGATCGGGAAGATCCGCTGGAGAAGGGATAGGCTACCCGCTCCAGTATTCTGGCCTGGAAAATTCCAGGCACAATACAGTCCACGGGGTCGCAAAGAGTTGGACACGACTGAACTTTGAGCTTCTTCATCTTCTGTGGGATAATCCGAGTGTCCCTGGATTGTTGAGATGTTTGAGAACATTGCAGGTTGTGAACCCTGACCTGTCTCAGCAGAGCCTCTGGTTTTACAGACCAAGGAACTGCTGCTCAGAGAGGGACGGTGACTTGTCCGAGGTCACACAGCAGGTCTGCAGCAGGACTGGGGCTTGAACAAAACCTTGCTCAAGGGCCTGTGAGGACAATGGCCCTCCTTGCTGACCCAGGGGGTCCCCCACCTTGGGGAGGAACGACCAGTGGGCTGTGGACTGTATTTCCAGCTCCAGGCTGGGTGAGGGGTGGCAGGGTCAGTGCTGGTTGCAGTGGCTGGGAGTGGACAGGCCCGGACTGCCGGCAGTAAATTCCAAGGAGGGAAAGGAGTCTGTGCATTCCCAGCTGGCGCTGGCGGCTGACATGCACGCCACACAGGGACCCTGGAATCCAAGCTCTGCGTGGCCATGGCCAGGCCCGCCATGAGCTGGGCTTGGCACTCAACGTCGTTGAAGCCAGCCCCAGACTTGCCTTGGGCCATGTATCCCTGGAAACCTGTTGACTGACAGCTGATGGTGTTCATGCTGTCAGTGTGAAGCCACAGACTCAGGGCTAGAGGAGCCGTCATCCCAGGTCCCTGCCTACAGGGCTCTCATCCACAGCTGTTTGGAGCTGCCTCATGTGAAACCCCGACCCCCACTGTCCCCCTACAGCCTCACTGAAATGACAATCCAACCACGTCTCTCCCTGTGTGCCCAGAGCCCTGGGGATCAGCCTCATCACTCAGCCCCACCTGCTTGCCTACCATCAATGCCGTGGAGCGCTAACCTCATCCCAGGCACTGCAGCAAGGGCTTATGTGGATGGCTTTATTGAATTCCTCACAACTCAGTGGGGTCAGTTCTATTATTATCCCTATTTTACAGATGGAGAAATGAGGCACAGAGAGATTAAGCCACTCATCTGAAGTTACAAAGAGAGGAGTGTGAAGAGTCTGGAAAACCCCAACACCGAGGCTCAGAGTCCATACCCTTCACCACATCCATGCCCTCTGCAGTCATGCACCAAAGGTGTGCAGAGTGCCTTTAATGAAGTGCCAGCCAGAGCGGGCAGCTGACATGGCCCCGACTAGACATCCTCTGTGTCCAGCTGGGTTGGCTGTCACGACCCAGACCTGGCTCCAGTTTGCCAGGCTGAGGGAAGCGGGCCAAGTCACTCACAGGGGTGGGCAGGGCTGGGGGCTTGTGTACTCAGCTGAACAGACCTCCAGCCCGCTGGGTCCTCTTCAACAGCTGAGGCACCGGCGGGGCCTCTCCTCGGTAAGGGGCGGGGAGAGCCTGTCTTCCAAAATGCTGACATGGGAAGCTGCCTCGGAGCAGAGCCTAGGTGCCACTCTCTGTGGCCACTGTCTCTACCCCTTCCTGAGGTGGGCCCGACCTCAGCCCGGGAGCTAGGTTAGGGATTGCGACTCTGGGCCTCTGTTTTCCAGTCTAGCAAAGGGCATAGGACCTCTCAAGGGCTTTCTCAATGGCCTGATGGGGTGTGAAAGAGCTTACACACTGTAAAGAACTCTACAGTAACAAGAGGTCATTGTAGCCACTGGAGGGAGTCACAGGGCAGAGGTCAGGAGGGCAGGCCTGGGGTCAGAGAAGGCTCCACAGCATCTGGCCCACAGAAGTGAGTTTGCCAAACACAGAAGGGCGGGCAAGGGGCAGTGAGGCAGAAGATTCTGCAAATAAAACACAGAGCAGCCCCCAACCCCCTCTGCCCCCGTGGATTGGGCAAGGCACACAAACACAGGTTTCCAAAGTGTGTAGGGACAGGGCTCAAAGGCAGAGAGTGCACACCGGGAACCCCCTGGACACCACTGCCTGCCGGCGGGTGGGGCTGTCATCCCACCCTCACTGAAGCCACTGTCCCCAGATGCTTGAGATGAGCTGGATGCTGGCTCCACTGGGGCTTCTGCAGCTGGTGGAGAGGGCAACATCTCTCCCCTGGACAGATGAGTCTCATAGGGTGATGTGGGACCTGCCCAAGGTCACTGCGACTGTCAGTGACTGGTGGAGCCTGCAGGTGAAGTCTGTTCTTCACTTATTCTAGGCAGGGCTGGCTTCACGGGCAGTTGCCCGGGGCCCCAGGCTCAGAAGGACCCACTCTTGGTTTAATGTTCTATGGCCACCATCGTGAAATCCTTAATAATTTTTGAGTGACAGGCTCCACAGTTTTGTTCTGAACCAGGCCCTAAAAATTATGTAGCCAGACTTGATTCTAGGAGATTCTTTTTGGTGGACATGTTGGGAGAGGAAGCAGAGGGCCAATAAATGAACTTTTTTTCTTTGATTATAGGATAATTACAAAATAGTGATGGTTTCTGCCATACGTCAACATGAATCAGCCACAGACTTTCATTTCTCTGGGACTTTGCAAGAGCCGGACCTTCAACTTGGGCTTCTCTTTTCTCCTTTATATCAACCTAGCAAATTTCTCCCTGCCTTCCAGTGCTCAGCTCACTTGTCACCTCCTGGGGATTCTTCTCAGATCTCTTCCCTCACCAGAGAGCATACCAGTCAGAACTCATGCCCCCTGTGCCATGGTCCCTTCTCCTTGGAACACATCCCTCCCTGTGTGTGCATGTGAGTGCATCCCTGTGTGTATGTGGAGGCACCATGTGTCGTGAGAACCTGTGTCTGGGTATCTGTGTAAAGAGTGAACACAGAAGTTTGTGAACGTGCATCTATAAGCGTGTGTGTGCAGCAAGTCTGTTTGTGCACATGTATGTCTATAGCATGCACGAGTGATGTCTGTGTGTATATGCGCGAGAGGGAGCGTGCCTCTGCGGGTTTCTGTACTATTTGTGCACACACAACCATTCACGGCTATGTGTGTACGCACATCTGTAGCCCCTTAGCATGCAAGGACAGGTTTACAAGCACACGTTGTCTGTGTAGAGTATGCATGTACACATGTGTTCATGGACACAGGTATCACTATGGGGTAGAAGAACCCTCTGGGACTTGTATGTGTATCTGTACTTCCAGATGAAAACCTCATGTTCACATGTAACTATAAATGATTTTCTTCCTCAGGAAAATCTTAGTCCTCTCAGAGACATTCTGGATCATAACCTAGGCCACCTCCTCCAAGAAGATTTCCTAGATTCCAGCCTCCCAATATTCACATGAAAAGCCAATGTTAATCCCCATCCCACAGTATGGCAGCCTTCCTAACCTCATACTTCCCACCAGCCAACTGAGGACACCCAGGATCTCTTGATGCCCACCCACAAGAAAAGACCAGCGGAAAGGGCTCAAGGCCAGAGGCAGAATGAACCAGAGGTCAGGAACTGGCACACTGGAGCCACACAGACCAGGCGCGTGGCCTTGGGCATGCTCCTTTCAGACCACAAACCTCAGTTTTCTCACCTGTACAATGGGGAGGATAACAGCACCCACCTCACGGGGCTGCGATGAAGATGAAAAGAGGTAATAACTGCACAGTACTTAGCATAGTGCCTGGCATACAGTTAAGTGCTCAGAATGTTAGAGGATATTATTATTATTTTCATGAGCTAGATGAGAGAACTCAGGCTCTCAAAAGTGAAGGGATAGGGCTATCCAGCACTACACTGGGAGTTGGCAACTGGATAAAACCTGAAGTTCAAGTGCCAGGCTAGGGTATATCCCTCCCCGCACCCCTCCACTCTCTGGCTCCCTCTGAGAGGAGGAGGCCAAGGAGAAGTGAAAATTAAGAAATAAACCCCTTCCCCGTCCTCACTGATGACAGCCCAGTTTCCGCCTCTCTAGGCCCTGAAACAGCACCAGCCGCTTGGGCTGAGTTCCACACCTGCAGATACCCAGGGTCAGGGCCCAGCTCATTCTGCTTACCTGCCAAGGTCTCTGCTGACCACTGGGACTGGAGGCTGCTCAGGGCGTCAGGAAAAGGCAGTCACAGGGGAAGGAGGCTGTGGCCCCAGCAGTCCAACCTGGCTGAGCAGAGCTGATGCAGGTCCTGTGGAAGAGAGGAGACGGTGCAGTGAGCTCCAAGCCTGAGCCTGAGGGCCCCGACCTCTTCATCCACCTCTAGGTCCTGCCTGCCCAGGCCCCTCTGGCCATCTCTTGGAGAGTTGAGCAGGCCCACAGAAGTGGAGCCGCCCTAGAAATCGGATGCTGTCCTCCTCCTCCACTCCAAGTAAAGGTCAGAAGTCCAGAACTGGCCCCAGCACCAAGGTCAGCTCCTCTGTACCCTGTACGGCAGCCGCAGCCATGCTGGGACCCCCACCACTGTGTTGCAGTCAGCCTAGCGCCCCAGGAACCCCATCCTTTGGATAAGCCGGGTACTCTGTCTAGAGCCCTTTTCTGTGTGTCTCTGTCTTTCAAAGCCCCACTCTGCTCGGAAGTTCCCATGGAGCCCTCACTGACCCGCTGCTCCTTTCTTTGTTCATCCTGCAGCGGCTTGGGTCCAGCTGACCATGTTCCCTGCAACGCCCGCCCCAGCTTTCTATTGGCCGGGTTCCCCTACGAGCAGAACTCCTGGTCATCAGGAACGAGGTCTAGTTTATGTCTGTCCTCTGAGGCTGACAAGGCCACAGAGACTGCTGGATGGATAAATGGAGGGATGGATGGATGGATGGATGAGTAGGGCAGTGAAGACAGTCAGTGAATAAGCTGAACAAAATAGGCCAATTGACATGTGCCCTAAAGTCCAGAAGCCTGCCGAGCTTTCCACGGGCCTCCTCATACCCTTGCCCCTGTCAAATTCCAGAACCCAGAGTTCAGGTTGGTGAGAGCAAAGAGACTTGGGGAGGTTGACTCCTTCCTCTGCCAATTCACATACGTGGAAACTGAGGTCCCGATAAGGGAAGGGTTCCCACTGCAGGGTTCCCAAGGTCCCATTGCAAGAGAGAGCGAGGCCAGAAATTCAGCCCAAGTCTCCTTGTCTCGTCCACTGCCTGGACGCAGCCATGGCAGGCCCTCCCACCTCCTGTATCCACATGTGTCAGTTCACGCAGGCACCCAGCTTCCCTGATTGTTGGGGGATGAGGCTAGCTGCAGAAGGAGGATTCTGGGTAAAAGAGGGAGGGCAGTAGGAGGGCTGTGGGATAGGAAAAAGCGCAGTAATGAAGACCAAACTCAGAAAAGAGCCATCTGGTCTGATGGTCCTCCTTTCCAAGCCAGGAGGCCTGAGGCCAGGGGCAGGACAGAGAGGGGACATTACAGGGAACCCTGGGGTTAGGGACACCTCTCCAGCCCATATTCAGCCGGGGGGCCTCTCTAAAACCCCCACTAACCACTTCACTCTCCTCCACAGAGGTCTTTTGGGCCTCCCAAACATGGGTTGGTGGGGCATGTAATGGTCACCACCTTGAACAGTTTGCACGCATCCCCTAGCCTGTGGTCTATCATCAACCCAGCATTTTCAGCTCCACAGAAAGGTGTGCATGTGGCCACCCAGTGACGCATACTAGAATGTTCACAGCAGTGCTAGTCAAAACGGCCCAAGGATGAAACCTTCCCAAATGCTCATCAGCTGTAGAATGGATAAATCAGTGTCTCCACACAACGAAATACAACACAGCAACGGAACAAATAATCTACAACTATATCCAACAATACAGGTGAGTATTATGAACATAGTGTTGACCGAAAGGGCCAGATACAATGGATAATATACTTGTGTACTCAGTCACTCCAGTCTTGTCTGACTCTTTGCAACCCTGTGGACTATATAGTCCTCCAGGCTCCTCTGTCCATGGGATTTTCCTGGCGAGAACACTGGAGTGGGTTGCCATGCCCTCCTCCAGGAGATCTTCCCGAGCCAGGGATCGAACCTATGTCTCCCTCGTCTCCTGCTTTCTTTACCACTACACCATCAGGCAAGCACCGAGAATATACTTAAGGAGTCCATTTATTTAAAGATCACCTGACGCGAAGAGCCGACTCATTGGAAAAGACGCTGATGTTGGGAAAAATTGAAGGCAATAGGAGAAGGGGACGACAGAGGATGAGATAGTTAGATAACATCACTGATGCAATGGGCAAGAATCTGAGCAAAGTCCGGGACGTACTGTAGGGCAGAGGAGCCTGGCACGCTGCAGTCCATGGGGTAGCAGAGTCAGGCATGACTTAGGGACTGAACAAGAACAGGAAGAACAGGCAAAACCCCTCTAGCTTGTGGTAGACTGATCCTCTGCAGCTCCTCCTACCAAAAGGTGAAGTCTAGGGCCTTCCCTGGTGGTCTGGTGGCTAAGACTCTGCAAACCCGAGGCAGGGAGCCTGGGTTCAATCCTGGGTCAGGAAACTAGACCCCACATGCTGCAACTAAGAGACCCCGTGTACCGCAATGAAAATCGAAGATCCCCTGTCCCGCAACTAAGACCTCATGCAGCCAAATAAATAAATAAAAATAAATATTTTTAAAAAGAGGTGGAGCCTATCTTCTATCCCTGAATCCAGGCTGACCGCGAGACTTGTTTTGACCCATACCACTTGGTGAAAGTAGTATTTTGTGACTTACAGAGACTAGGTCTCAAGAAATCCTGCTATTTCTGGTTTGGGCCCTCTTGGAATGTGGCCTGGCCAGGGAAGGAAGCCAGTCTACCTTACTGGAGGATGGAGGAGAAGTGAGGCTGCCCAGCCAATAGCCAGCACAACCTGCCAGATGTGACTGAGGCCGTCTTTGACCATCCTGTCCAGCCGGCCTTTCGGGTGACTGGAGTCACATAAGCCCAAGGGAAACTGGCAGAGGGACTGCTCAGGCAAACCACAGAATTATGAGACATAATGAATGGCAGTTGTTTAAGCCACTAAGTTTCGGGGTGGTTTTGGGGGCAGAAATAGATAACTGACAGTATGCTGTTGATACTGTAAGGATAATGTAGTCATTATCCTTGAGGGGGAGCAGTGACTGGAAGGGGGTATGTGGGGCATTCTCCTTTCACCCTC
>SJYT01077248.1:156501-244568 GCA_006410635.1 Cephalophus harveyi
CTTCTAGGGGATCTGGAATGTTCTGTTTCTTGATCTATATGGTGGTCACATGGGGGTATTCATTTTGTGAGAATTTGTTGAGCTATGCTTAGCATATACACACTTTTTCAGCATGGATGTAATACTTCAGCTGAAGCTAAAAACAAACAAGCCTTCCGTGGCTTTCTGCCCAGGGAGCCAAGATCCAGCCCCGCCCTGGCCTGCTGGCCTCACCTCACTCTCCTCTGCACATTCACAGTGCCACCTTACACCTCTGTGCTGGGGAGGCCCCTCCCTTCCTGCCCAGCTTCAAGCTTGAGGGCAGGAAGCACCTCCTCCTGGAAGCCTTCCCTGACTGCCCTGGGCCTTGCCCAAGTATCCATATTCACACAACTATCTCTCTGGAGCTGGAATTTCCTGAGCACAGCTTTAAGTCTGTCCCTTCAGTCTCCCCAGCTCTTGCTCTTGGAACTCTCCAAGTGGGAGCCCTGTCAGGGTTAGGGGGCACCCCTTTTCCTATTTATTCCCCTAGGGTCACAGCCTCCGCAGTGGAGCTGTGATGATCAACCAGGCTTTGGGGATGAAGGGGAACAGGGAGAACTGGTGATCACAAGAAGGGTCATATGTCACCATCTCCTGGGAACCTGGTTTCTCCCAGGTAGACCGAGGGCAAGGGTAAATTTGGGGGTACAAAGAGAGTTTACAAAGAGAGGGAAGACTTAAGAAGCCACCCATTCTGTAGCCAGGTGGTGACACCTGTGAAAGGGTACTACTCCTTCCCTCTTAATTATCTAGTGAAATGAAGTACACAGCAGGGCCGACTGGCAGTCAGCGCTGCATCTCTGCCCAAACAGTGGAAGAGATGTAACGTCAGACACGCGGGCATCAGCTCTGCTAAAATCCTTCCATACACTGACTCCGCGACTGTGACTCAGGTGAGCACCAGGGCCTCGGTCCTAGACGCCCTTCTCTGGCTCTGCTATTCCATCTCTGCAGCTCTAGCATTGTCCTCAGTAGATGTGTGGCCCTGGGGTAGCCCCCTCCGGCCTGAGCCCCCTCCGCTCTTATCCCAGAGATCGGCTGAGTCAACCATCTCTGATGAGTCACACTTTTCTTTCCTGTGGGAGGGCTGGCCCCTGAAAGGCCGGGGAATCTTTCTGCCTCCTCAGAGTCCCTACTGTGCCAGCGATGGTGCCTGCCACAGCAGGCTGGTGTGGCCACGCAGGCCATCGACGGCAGGCCACAGCACCCTGCCAGCCCCCTGCCCCTGGGAAGGGGGCGCTCAGGCCTGGAGGGGAGAGTCCATCTCCATCCTCACGCTTTCCCTGGTACCCAGGTTCTTTCACTAAGAAAGGAAGCTCCTTGCCCAACAAGGAGGCACAGAGAAGCCAGAGCGTTCAGGATGGGAGATGGCAAGACACGGGGTTCCAGGAGACCCGGCTATTTGCTGGGCAGCTTTGGTCTGCCCCGTGGCAGAGGTAACTTGGCGTGAGGAGCCTGGGAGGGCAGCTGGCTGGGTCCAGACTAGTGGCAGAAGGAGCTCTGGGCCGGGGCACCTCTTCCCCACGTGGGCGTGCCGTCTCGGGGTGGTGAGGGCCCTGTCCACAGAGGCGTGCAAGCGGGCGCACTGGCCAAGTGGTGCTGTGGGTGCACAGCAAGCATCGGAACTGGGGCTGGGCTCTGTATTTCCCAAACTCCTCTGATGATAAGAATCACCGGGGCCGCTCATTAAACCCACAGCCTCCCAGGCCTCTCCCCTGAGAATGGAAGTCTGTGGGTCTGGAACGCAGCCCAGAAATTTAAATTTTTAACAAGTCCTCCCAGGTGATCCTGTGCATCTGGAAAGTTTGAGGGGAACACCGGCAGATGACCTTCCAGGCCCCTTTGGGCCTTGAGATGAGCGGCTCTGAGCCCCGCACTCCACACCTCCCCTACCCTATCTGGAAGCTGCGGCTGCCAGGAGCCTAACTGCACCATTAAAATAAGAATGATTTAGCAGCTTTAGGAGGGGCAGCGATGTCAGGGGGAGGGCGCGGTTCTAGCCCATGGTGGCACCGGCAGCCGCTCCCTCCTAGCGCCCCTCGGCCCCCCAGAGTTATCCAGAAAAGCTCAGCGCTGGGGAGGGGGTGAGTTGACAGCTGTTCAGCTGCTGCTCAGCGAGACCCGGAAAAGCAATTATCTTGCTCTTAGCAGAAAGGCGCTGGCTTTTACCCGCCCCCTCCCTCCCACCTTCATACACACACACACACACACACACACACACACACATAGAGACACACACACACACACACACACAGAGAGAGACACACACATACCCCCCCAGGCCGAGATGCTGCTGGCTGGCTCTGAACCCGCCTCCCCCCAGCCCCACCAGCCCCCAGATTCCTCTGACTCTCAAACCTCCATCCTCAGAGCACATTTCCAACACTTAAATCATTTAGCCCGCTAAACCGGAGATGGCGAAATGGGTGCTATTTCTTAAAAACATACAGAGAGCGTATTAAATTATTGATAGCCATTAAACAGGGGGAAAAATTAAACAGCTCTCAGCTCTTATCAATCATTCATGCAGTTTCCACTGGGGTGTTTTCTGGAGAGTGATCACACAGGCAGCCCAGGGAGCCGACTCCTGCTGGCAAGGAAGGCTCTGGCTGCGTGGAAGCGGGGAGGGGGCCGCCGCAGCCCCCAGCTACTTCCCAGGCAGGCAGAGGCTGCGAAGGGGGTCTGGTGGGGGGTGGGGGGCGGTCAGCCTCCCAATTGACAGCCCCCCACCATTTTCACCACGTTATTAACAAAGGGACACTCTGATACCGCTTTCAGGAACCCCCTTCATTAAATCCAGCCTGCTTTTATTGAGCGTCTAGTATACACCAGGCATGCAAAATGCACAGATAAATCAGCCTCAAAGCACTCACGCAGGCAAAGGTGGGAGGGAGCCCTTTGAAGGAAAACGTGGTTACACTACGTTGTGATGGGAGCTGCGGTGGAGGTCAATTCCGAGGTGGCTCCGAGGAAAAGGGAACCACTTTGGCTGCAGTGGGGCTGTTAAGGAAGGCTTTGCCACCGAAGCCATTCCTGGGTAAATTCTCACCCAGAGCACCAGCCTGGGAAGGGCATCCCAGGAAAGCTGTACAGCCCCGGCAGAGGTCCGCAGCCTCGCTGCGCCTAAGTCGGGCATTCCATCCTGTCAACAGCCCTGCAGGTACCGCCCGTGTGGGCCTAGGAGCTTGGCACGGTGTTTGGAGCGGGGAGCCGGCCGTCGCCTCAGCCTCTCTTCCAGGTCCTGGTCAAATCCAGGCCAGGCCAGGGGAGTGATGCATGAGGCAGGGCCCCCACTGAGCGCTGACGGGCAGGAGGTTGGGGTTCACCCCAGCTGCCCGGGGCAGCGGCACCTCCACCCCCGCACAACAGATCCATTTCCTGGCTCTGACTCAGGACACCTAAGCCAGCGCGTGACGCAGACCACGGAGGCCGCAGGGCCGGGGCACCGCTGCTCTCCCGGCCACAGGCAGGCCTGGCAGAGCCGTCCTCAGGCTCCCTCCCGTCGCTGATCCGTGCCAAGGACCAGGGCACCGGGGCTGTGGGAGCCAGCGACACCCGATACTGCCCCACCTCTCCGCTCGGGGACCGTCCACAACCAGGGGCCATCTGAGGCTCTGAGGCCAGGCCAGGCTGCTGGCTGCTGCAGGGAACAAAGAGGCCAGGCCCACGCCCACCAGGACCCTGCAGTCCCAGCCCCCCAGGAGAGCAGGGCATCCTTGAACGGCTTTCAGGAGCTCTCCTTGCTCAGGAGCCCGAGCCGGGAGCTGGGAGGAGGCCCTGCCAAGTGTTGATAGCACCCTCTCCAGAGAAAGCTGCTGTCGCGGGGAAACATTCTGGGGAGAGTGGCTGTTTACCACCAACGCCTGGGACTGTCAAGAAATAATCAGAAGAAACTAAATGTGCAAAGTTGCAAAGACATGTAACGGAAGCCCCCTCCCCAAGCCTGGGACTTTTCAACCTGGAGGACCAGGCTGCTCTATATTTGGTCTGGTTTGGGGAAATATTCTTAAATTTGCTGTCGGCGTGGAGGAGGATGTTGGGGGGTGACATGCATACAGCCAGCTAAGGACTGGGAGACCAGGGCCCTGAGCGCTGTCATCGGCCTTGGCCTCCCTGGGCCTCAGTCTGTGCATGTGCAGAGTGAGGGATACCCATCTGACCTTCGGGAAGACCATGTGGTCTGAGGGGACAGGGCTAACCTCCAGGCTGTCTCTCCAGTCTGCCAGGAACATGCAGTTCCTTAAGACGACCTGAACACGCCACCACGCTCACCTGAAGACTCGGGACAACGGGGCTCAGCGAGTCTGAAAACGTCAGCAGCCATCGCCCGGCCCCTGCACAGACCCGTACATCTGCCAGCGGCACGCGGCTCTGCCGGGTCCCTGCCGCCCCACCTGGAGCGCTGCACGTGATCTGTTCCCGCTCATTCACCACCACACCTGTGTAGGGCTTGGGCCTGAGTGGGCACAGAGCAGGCTGTCAAGGGAGGTTTGCTGACCTGCAGAATCAACACACATATGGGCAAGTAAACCCCCCAAATTCCAATCAAACACACCTATCGCTATTCGGGCAGAAGCCCTGACTCCCCACTGCCAGCACCTCCCACTGCCAAACCCCCAAGTCGGCTAAGTCCTTCACCTGGGAGTTGTGTTTGAACTTCCAGGTGTTTCTCACCGCCTCTTTGCTCCAGCCAGAGAAGAAGGACTCAGTCTCCCCTGTCCATTCCTGCCCTGGGGCCTTTGCGCATGTTATTGCTCTCTCTCCTACAGCCAAGTCCTACTCCAGGTCAAGCTCCACGTCTCCCTTTGTAACTGCTGTCACGCTTTTCACATTACACCAGACTGGTTTCTGTTTGCATCGGCTCTGCCCTCAACGTGGAACACCATGAATGCAAACAGGGCTCCTTCCATCAGCACCTTGCCCAGGCGGGCAGAGAAAGGCCTCTAACTTCACTACAGTTCAACAAGCACCCCAGCCCCCAGCGTGTAGGTCAGAATCAGTTCCTCCTAAGGGCTAACCAGCATCACTATAGCTGTAATTGTAAAAGCCATTCCCTGGATAGTGGGGGAGATGTCCTCCGCCAAGTGTAAATGAGACTGTACTCTTGGAGCTCCCGGAGCCAAGGGAAGGGGCAGGCTTGGGAATTTCCAGGCAAAGGCCAGCAGAAATTGGCCACAAATGAATCATTAACTCTCGAGTCGAGAGCTCCGAGTGGCCGGTGCCAAGGTCTCGAGCTCTGGCCTGTGTGGGCCACTTGGCCTCTCTTGGCTCAGGCCTGAGGGTGGCCCCCCCTCGCTGGCCATCTGCTTCACTCCATGGCCACTGGTCACTGACAGGCGAGGCCATCTGGACCGGAGCGGCCCAGATGTCTTATGGGAGAGGGCACGCCTTTCCCCAGGAATGACTCCAAAGCTTTGCCACACACTTCTGTCCTTCTGGAGGGCTGTCCCTTCACTGAGCTAAGTCCCCCTCGTCCTTCAAGGTCTGGCTCCAGGCTGGCCTGCCTCCTGTCCGCCCTGCCTATCTGGGCCCACTGGCCCGCCACCTCTGAGCGCCTGTTGCCCTGGCTGTGCCTCCCGCCCTGGCCTGGGTGCAGGGGCCATTCGCTCAGTGTGACGGGGACCTGGCCCCTCTCCTGGACCCCGTCAGCCGGTACGAGGCGGAGCACAGGTCAGGGAGCCCACGCGCGATGGGGTTGCCCCTGGGCTCAATCTGCAGCCAGCAGGGTGAGCACCTGGCTGGCAGCGGGGTCTTCAGTCCTCACCCGGCTCAGGGACAACATCAAGTCCTGCTCCAGGCCTCTTTTCAGGGCTTCTGGCCAGCGAGGGTGCAGTTCAGGCAGGTCTAGACATGTCTGCTGGACTCCCACTGGAAAGCCAGGGAGTTGTGGGTGGCCTGGCACCCTGATTCCCAGGAGGCAGCAGAGATCAGCACTGACCACCTTCCGCCTTAGGGCACCACCCTGCAGGCTAGGGTGCAGTTTCATCACAGCCCCTCCAAACTGCCCTAAAGAGGTGCCCGAACTCTTCTTGGGTAGGGACTGATGGAGACAAAGTCGTGAAACACAGGTTCTATTGTAATATGATGCCAATACATCATTCACCTGTGTTTCTGAACATAGTGTCCACCTGCGTGGCAATAAAGCTGGCGAAAATAAGAACAAATACTGCTGACTCCCCTGGTGGCTCAGAGGTTAAAGCGTCTGCCTCCAATGCGGGAGACCCGGGTTCGATCCCTGGGTCGGGAAGATCCCCTGGAGAAGGAAATGGCAACCCACTCCAGTATTCTTGCCTGGAGAATCCCATGGACAGAGAAGCCTAGTAGGTTACAGTCCATGGGGTCGCAAAGAGTCGGACACGACTGAGTGACTTCGCCACGCCACTGCTGACTCAAGCATTTACTTTTTGTCTTAAGCTCTACACATTTCTCATGAGTCCTTCCATCCTACTGCAAGGTACCTACTATTAATATTAATATGACTGCTTGAAAGAGGAGCAATCCACGGTTCCTAGAGATGTGGATGAAGATGGGGTAATGTGCCCACGTCCCAAGGCTGGAGTGTGGCAGCTGGGGATTCAGATGGAGCATCTGACCTGGATCCCCACACAGCACCTAACCCCAAGGACTCTGAGCCTCTTGTCTTGCGCTCAGAGATGGAAGATGCCATGGTGCCCTGTGGTCACCACCTCACTTTCTTCACAAAGTCCTTTTCTCATCTGATCCTAAAAATAGCCCTATGAGATGGCCAGTGAGGGTTATTATTACCATTTTGTGTGTGTGTGATAGTCGCTCAGTCATGTCCAACTCTGTGTGACTCCATGGACTATAGCCTGCCAGGCTCCTCTGTCCTTGGGAGTGAGTAGCCATTCCCTTCTCCAGGGGATCTTCCCGACCCAGGGACTGAGCCCAGGCTTCCTGTACTGCAGGCAGATTCTTTTCCATCTGAGCCACCAGAGATGGGGAAACTGAGGCTTCACGGGGCAAGGCCTTGACTTTTTATCAACTTTTACACCCCTTTAATCCTCACAATAACCCCACTAGGTGGCTGTTGTTAAAGCCATTTTGCAGATGGGAAAATCCTGAGAATGAGAGAGGCAGAGGGAGCGTGTCCCACATGCTGGGGACAGAGCCTGGGCTTGTGCCCTGATCTGCTTGACCCATGACATGGGGCTGTCCCCAAGGCTTGGGCCAGAGTAAGTGTAGGCTTGTGAGCATGGTGGAGAGAGATGACTGAGGAGCAGGACGTGGGGGCCTGGGGATGCAGCCTGTGTCCCTCCATCCCAGCCTCACACTGTGGGGATGGCAGAAGGACAAGCTGCTCTGAGGAAGATCCCACCTCCATTTCCCCGCAGGACTCCTGGGCGGAGGCACTCTGGACTTGTTTACCATGGTGGAGTCTTACTGACGAGTCTAGTGATCAGGCTGAGACATCTCCGCCAGCCACACGGGTCACCGTCTGCAGGTGTTAAGGGTGGATGGCATCCATCCGAGGAAAAGAGGATAAGGTGGTAGCTGCAAGTCCATAGGCATGCCCTATCACACCCTGACACAAGCCACACATGTGCATGTACACTTCCCTTACTAGTGTCTGCGGGCACCCGGGCACACGTGCTCACCGGTGTACACACTCATACCCAGGACAGCACTCAGCTGCGCTCGGGGCATCTGGGGGGCCTGAGCACGGGCGTGGACAGCTCTGACGCACGGGCAGGGCCCCGGCAGCTCTGGGGCCCACGAGAGCGGGTGCGGGGAGCAGGTGGGCGGGTGGCCATCTGCAGAACCACGCAGGGAGTGTGGCGGCCGCCGCGCTCACGGGGCTGGGCCTGTCCAGAGCAGGCCCGTAAATCAGGAAGCAGCCTGCCGCCAGCGCTAAATCACTACCTCTAGGACATGGTGCTTAGGACAGAGAAGCAGCTGGCATCAGGCCCAGGCCCACCGCTGGGGTGGGGGCGGAGGCGACATGGTATGTGGCACCCCCTCCGCCCTGTGCCGCCACCCGCTCCTGCCCTGTGTCTGCCCGCCTTGTCCTAAGGGCAGGGGCTCCTTCTCTCCCACTCGATCCCTGCCTCCCCCGGCCTTTCCTCCCATTCTACATTTCTTCCTCGGCGCCTGGCCCCAGACTCCTGAGTTCACCCCCTGGGTTGAGGGCTGCCCTCCCACTCCGAGCACTGAAGGCTTCTCCCAGTGTCTAACGCCTTAGGACCTCGGAGGGCTGGGGCTGGGGGCTGTGGAGAGTCCACTTCTGGGCAGGAACACTGGGGTGCTGCACCAGACCCGGGCTGTGAGCCCAGGGGCACTCCCAGCTGTACTCCCCAGGGTTACCTCCTTCTTCCTGGCCTCGCGCGCTCCACTTTCCAATCTGTAAAGTGAGGACTGACTGGGGAGAGACCTCCTGGGGCTGCCTGCCCTGAGGATCTGAAGCCCAGGGAAAAGAGCCTCCACGGATGCTGATTAATTATGACTATTAATAATACAACCATCAGTATCTAGTGGTGGAGTGAGGATGATTAAAACTGGGCTCCCTGCCCCAGCAGCTATTAGAATACATGGGTTTCCAGGTGGGCTAGGGCGTCACCCTTAGGCCTGCAAGCAGATCCTTGGTGGCTATATGTCGGGGAGGGGCTGTTTATACTGCACTGCACAGACGGATACAAAGAGGAGAGACATACAGGCAGGCAGACAGACAGACCTGGGGAGCTGGCTCACCAGCTGATGAACAGTAGGCAATTACCTTGCGCCAAGGCTCTGGGCAGGACTCTCTCTGCCCAGGACAGACCACTTGGTCTTTCCATCTCTCCCCAACCTTCACCTTAGCCTGCAGCAGAGCCAAGAGGACTCGATGATTCCTCAGTGCCCAGCGCAGCGGGGGAGCCCGCGCACTGCCCAAAGGGGTGAGCATGGTCAGCTCACCCTCGAGAAACTCACCCTGAGCCAGGCGCTGCTAACCCATTAATCGTCACAACAGCCCCATGTGACATTTACGCCCATTTCCTAGATGACAAAACTGAGGCACAAGCAAAATGAGTGTTAGTCACTCAGTTGTGCCCGACTCTGTGACCCGTGAATTGGAGCCCGCCAGACTACTCTGTCCGTGGAATTCTCCAGGCAAGAATACTGACGTGAGTTGCCATTTCCTTCTCTAGGGTATCTTCCTGACCCAGGGATCAAACCTGGGTCTCCCACATTGCAGGCAGATTCTTTACCATCTGAGCCACAATGGAAGCCAAAGAGAGGAATTTGCCAAAGGGCATATGGCTAGGAAGCAGTTGAAATGCAAAGCAGACCATTTGGCTTCAGAGGTCTTATCTATCAGGCTACAAAGATTCCAAATGAATGAATGAATGGATAAAATTTAAACAGCAGGATACATAAAAGATTTTTTAACGATCTCTGTGAGTGGAAGGCAAAATGGCCAGAAAATATGCGTCATGAGTTCAGGCTAGGTCTCTGAATTACAGGCTGTGTGACTGCAAGCAAGTCACTTGCTAACTCTGGGCCTCAATTTCCTCACCTGTAAAGTGGTGGTAAATGGGACTGCTTCATCTACTGGCCAGTTAGGAAGGCAATGGTAGAGTGAGAATTCTGAGGGTCACGAGGGGACACGACCGTGATGTTTGAATACACAGCAGCCAGGATTCCAAACCAGAAACCTGGATATGTGTTCTGTTAGGAACCCCAAGAACAATGGACAAGGGATCCGAAAGCTTGGCAGCACATGGATCTCTGGGTCTGATCAAAGCACTTCCTGGGCACCTACGCTGTGTGCAGCCCTGGGCGGGCCGTGATGGGGTGGGGGTGTGGGAGGCACCCAGGCACACATCACGGTCGTGTCCTGTCAAGGAGCCTCAGAATTCTCACTCTACCATTGCCTTCAGAGCTGGCCAGTAGATGAGGCAGCCCCAATTACCACCACTTTACAGGTGAGGAAATTGAGGCCCAGAGTTAGCAAGTGACTTGCCTGCAGTCACACAGCCTATAATTCAGAGACTAGTCTGACTGAACCCATGACACGTATTTTCTGGCCATTTTGCCTTCCACTCACAGAGATAGTTGAAAGCAGATGATGAACTATCAGATGAACTGTCACACAAGACCTAGAGTAACTGGCATCTCTGCGAGGGGAGGGGCCACGATACCTGCTGGGGCTTGTCCACACCTGGTGGAGGTGAGGCCTGGATCCCAGGAGAGAAGGACTGTGTTGTGGAGTTAGTGGTCACCTCCAAACACTGTGCCGTTGCAAGAGATCTCATCCAAAGTCCTCCCAGCACCCTGCCACTCCTCTACGAGGAGACATTAAGGGAACGGAGATCAAAAGTTCACACAGATTAAAAAAAAAAAAAAAACTTTGTAAGATTACTGTAAGTATGAAATTAGCCTCACTCACCACAAACAGAAGTTAAACAGAAAAACAAACGCAGAGAGAGGGAACACTGGCATTGCTTTGCTGCCTGCCTGCTAGAGGCTGCAAGCCTCACCAGCTCTCTCTGTGGGAGAGAGAGAGAGAGAGCAGCAAGGGGCCTGGGACTTGGAGGCGGCCCTCCACGCGGCCAGGGGGCTGGACAGGGCCGGGGGCTGAGGGGTTTTCCCAAGCTGCGATGAATGCCGCAGCTGAATCCTGACGGTCACCAGTGGGTACGTCTGAGGAGCAGCAGCACCAGCTCTCAGAGGTGGTGGGTGATATGCCTCCGTGACACAGATAAGGACACAAGAGGCTCCGAGAGGTGAGCGCACCAGCCTGAGGTCACATGGCAGTGAGTGGCCGAGCCAGGCCTCCCGACTGAGCACAGGGCCTTCCCCTTCTGCCGCCACCGCGGCCTCAGTGCACGTCGCTTAGGCGGCGCGGAGTCGGCCTGGCCTGCGGCTGGCTCGGTAACGGTCTTTACACCTGAGGTTAACAACAGTGATTTAAGAGGCGATTTGTCTTAATTTTCGGGGAATCAGTTTTTCGGGGAGGAGATAACTAACGCATCGGGCTCGGGAAGCTAGTCTTTTTAGAAAATATTTATAGCATTTCAAGACAGTTTGGTGGCAAATGGATACAGCATCTGCTATTTTCCTCACTTTCTACCACAGCTCTAAAACCCGGAGCAGTTACAACACACACACACACACACACACACACAACACAACAACAGCAACCACATCAATGCTGATAGGAAATCAAAACCCATCTCTTCTTTGAGAAATAAACACAAAACTGGAGTGGTTTCAGAACTTCTCCCCACCCTGGGTTAAAGCCCCAGCGTGCCTCTACTGCCCTGAGAAAGCCACGGCCAGTGGGCTGGTCCCCAAGGCCACGGCGAGCTTCCCTGCCTCCACTGTGAGGTCTGGCAGAACTCCCAGGCCCAGGATTGTGGCTCTCACAGGAAGCCCCAACAGCAAAAGGGCCCGCCCCTGAAATGTGGATTCTGGCTGCAAACTGGAGAGGGCCAGGGAGAGGGCAGCCACCAGAAACTGAGGATCTTCCATGACCAAGGGCTGAGCTGAGGCCTCCTCATGGCAGCGCAGCAGTTACTCATCCCTCTGAGGTCAGCGATGTTTATCACTCCCATTTGGCAGATGGCAAAACCAAGGCTTTAAAAAGTCTAGAGAGCTTCCTGCAGGCACAACCGCTGGTATGGTAAGCTGGGCCCTTCGACCCTCCACAGGCCCCCGGGGGTTCCGGCTTCCGGTGGCCTCTATGCCACACTCGTCTACTCCCCAGGTCCCTGTAAAGTGTTTCCACAGTGCAGCCGCCAGACCTCTGCTCACACCACGACCCTCAATACCAAACCTGTGCAATCAAAGCTGGAGGCCTTGTTGCTGTAGGAGCCGGAGGGCCTCCTGCTCCATCCCGGTGTCTCAGATGGGAATTCCGAGGCCCAGAGAGGGGAGGGAAGGGGGCATGTTTGGGGTCACACAGCTGACCGGTGACAAAAGGAAGGGGAACCGAGTTTGCTGTAAGAAATCCTAAGCATGCTGCTACTTCCACTGTCCTGGACATCCTGATCCAGATACAAGGGGGGCCGCTGCTACTTCACAATAAGAAGTCAATCCAGTTGGGCACAAGGCATGGTAGTGACACCCAGGACTCAGCCAAAGGCAAAGGCATGCCAACGTGCCCCAGAAGGGTGCCTTCTGGTGCGTCTAGCTGAGGCTCTGGGGCTGAGCCTTCAGGCCTCTCTGCATCGAGTGCAGGAACTGCCCACCCCCACCCGAACCAGTCAGCCTGAAGGGCTTTGTCCATGAGGCACTGAGATGAAACCCCAGGCCAGGCCCCAAGGGAGCACCCGCCCGCACAGCCTGGCTGGAGGCTGGCAGAGAGCTCCTGGGGAGGAGAGCTGTGCCAGCCCGGGGCCTGGGGCGCCCCCTTGCCCAAGTGACCCTCTCCACCCGAGCTTGAATAGGTGCCCCCAGTGCACTGTCTAGAAGAGCTTTCCCTCCCCCAGGCCCTCCTCTCCCTCCACTCCCCGGGCACCAGCCCCTTCTGACCAACTGCCCTCAGAGGAGATAACTAACGCATCGGGCTCGGGAAGCTAGTCTTTTTAGAAAATATTTATAGCATTTCAAGACAGTTTGGTGGCAAATGGATACAGCATCTGCTATTTTCCTCACTTTCTACCACAGCTCTAAAACCCGGAGCAGTTACAACACACACACACACACACACACACACAACACAACAACAGCAACCACATCAATGCTGATAGGAAATCAAAACCCATCTCTTCTTTGAGAAATAAACACAAAACTGGAGTGGTTTCAGAACTTCTCCCCACCCTGGGTTAAAGCCCCAGCGTGCCTCTACTGCCCTGAGAAAGCCACGGCCAGTGGGCTGGTCCCCAAGGCCACGGCGAGCTTCCCTGCCTCCACTGTGAGGTCTGGCAGGACTCCCAGGCCCAGGATTGTGGCTCTCACAGGAAGCCCCAACAGCAAAAGGGCCCGCCCCTGAAATGTGGATTCTGGCTGCAAACTGGAGAGGGCCAGGGAGAGGGCAGCCACCAGAAACTGAGGATCTTCCATGACCAAGGGCTGAGCTGAGGCCTCCTCATGGCAGCGCAGCAGTTACTCATCCCTCTGAGGTCAGCGATGTTTATCACTCCCATTTGGCAGATGGCAAAACCAAGGCTTTAAAAAGTCTAGAGAGCTTCCTGCAGGCACAACCGCTGGTATGGTAAGCTGGGCCCTTCGACCCTCCACAGGCCCCCGGGGGTTCCGGCTTCCGGTGGCCTCTATGCCACACTCGTCTACTCCCCAGGTCCCTGTAAAGTGTTTCCACAGTGCAGCCGCCAGACCTCTGCTCACACCACGACCCTCAATACCAAACCTGTGCAATCAAAGCTGGAGGCCTTGTTGCTGTAGGAGCCGGAGGGCCTCCTGCTCCATCCCGGTGTCTCAGATGGGAATTCCGAGGCCCAGAGAGGGGAGGGAAGGGGGCATGTTTGGGGTCACACAGCTGACCGGTGACAAAAGGAAGGGGAACCGAGTTTGCTGTAAGAAATCCTAAGCATGCTGCTACTTCCACTGTCCTGGACATCCTGATCCAGATACAAGGGGGGCCGCTGCTACTTCACAATAAGAAGTCAATCCAGTTGGGCACGAGGCATGGTAGTGACACCCAGGACTCAGCCAAAGGCAAAGGCATGCCAACGTGCCCCAGAAGGGTGCCTTCTGGTGCGTCTAGCTGAGGCTCTGGGGCTGAGCCTTCAGGCCTCTCTGCATCGAGTGCAGGAACTGCCCACCCCCACCCGAACCAGTCAGCCTGAAGGGCTTTGTCCATGAGGCACTGAGATGAAACCCCAGGCCAGGCCCCAAGGGAGCACCCGCCCGCACAGCCTGGCTGGAGGCTGGCAGAGAGCTCCTGGGGAGGAGAGCTGTGCCAGCCCGGGGCCTGGGGCGCCCCCTTGCCCAAGTGACCCTCTCCACCCGAGCTTGAATAGGTGCCCCCAGTGCACTGTCTAGAAGAGCTTTCCCTCCCCCAGGCCCTCCTCTCCCTCCACTCCCCGGGCATCAGCCCCTTCTGACCAACTGCCCTCACCTCCCCCTAGTCCAGCCATCAAATCCCAAAGTCAAGGAGCCATCCTTGATTCTGAGGCTCCCTCCCAGAACCATCTGCTGCCTCCATGGTTGACCTTTCCCGTGCTCTAATCCGCCCACCGCTCGCCAGCTCCTCTGCCTGGGCGAGGGCAACAGCCCCTCGCTGACTTCCCATTCTCACTTCCTTCCTGCTTTTCCCTGTAGCTGTAAAGCAAATCTTTTCCTGTTTTCAGTCCTGTTCATCCCAGGGTATGAACACATACCCTGTTCATCTGGCCCCTGCCCATTTTACCAAGTATACGGCTTGCCCTCCAGCCACTTTTCCCTGCCCCAGGGCCTTTGCACCTGTTTTTCCCTCTAACCACCTTCTCTCTCCCCTGTGACTGGCTCTGTTTTATTCGTTTCTCAGGGGTTCCTTTCTAACTGCTCTTATTTAAATATGTGCCCCCTTCCCTCACCCCATGTGTGCATGCATGCTAAATCACTTCAGTCATGTCCGACTCTTTGTGACCCCATGGGCTGCCAGGCTCCTCTGTCCATGGGATTCTCCAGGCAAGAATATTGGATTGGGTTGCCACGCCCTCCCCCGGGGGATCTTCCTGACCCAGGGATTGAACCTGGGTCCTGCACTGGCAGGCAGGCTCTTTACCACTAGCGCCGCCTGGGAAGCCCACCTCCCTCCCCTCAATCACTCTTTAACACATCACTCTGTATTACTCCTATATTGCACATTGTAAGCAGATCATTGTTTATGCAAGTGCCTGTTTATTATCTGTCTCTGGCCCCGACCCTGATGATGTTAGCTCCAGGAGGGTCAGTACCATATCAGCTTGGCTCCTTGTTTTATATCCAGTAGCCAGAAGAAGGTCTGGCACAAAATCAATGCTGAGTGTTTGTTGAATGAATGAACGACCAGCCACGACCTTGTTAAGTCACGCTCAACTCCCACCAGCCAGGTAGGGAACGATCCCACTTCAAGGATGAGGGCGTGGATGAGATGTTGAGAGCTGTCACACCCATCAGAGCACACCATGGTGAAAGTGGCAGCACGTTCTTTTGGGACCAGGCCTCCTGACGCCCAGACTGGGGAAGGGACAAGGATTAGGGACTAAGAACCCATGGAAAAAAGCATGAAATTGTGTGGCTCCAGTACCTCTCTTGTAAAGTGAAATGTCGCCTCTCTGCAAACCACATCCTGCCCCCTTGTGAGCTGGTCTTGGCCTCAGCTCCTGGCTGCGGGCAGCCTCCCTGAGACTCCCCCACTCGGCTCAGTCTCTTGGTGGACCCTAGAATTCACTGGCCCAGCCCTGAGGCTGGTGGGAGGGAGGGCAGAGGGGCAAAGAAGGCCCCTTCAGCTGGGTGGGGCAGGAGGAGGGGGCTGAGCCAAACGCAGGTCACGCTGCTGCACCCACAGCCCTCCCAGGGCTAAAAATAACCCTGTTTACACGCTTCCAGAGCTGGGATTTCTGCCTCCCTGTCAGGAGGGGTTCAGGACTCTACTAGGTCCACGCTTCCCATCATACGTCTTACACTCGGGCTGGGGAACGCTGGCCCGGCACACGCAAGGATCGGAGCTTTTCTGGGTTTATCTCCCTGGGTTGTTTTAGGTTGGGGGGAATAAAGAAGCCACACAAGCTGATTCCATCAGGAGAGTGCTTCCTGTTGGCAGACAATCCCTCTTCCCGGGGCCTGGAGACACAGCTAACGCAGGAGCTAAAGAGAAGGTGGCCAGATCCTGACCCATGTGGGGGCCCAGTCAGTTCCTCCCAAAGCTTTGGCGCCATGCTGTCATGGGAAGACTGGTGTCAAGCTAGACTGGTGGTCTAACTTGCTGTGTGACCGGGAGCGGGTCACCTCCCCTCTCTGGTCCTCAGTGACCTCTGTATGTTGTGGCAACTGGCAGTCAGTAATTGACACCTTCCTGGTTCCTCACGTCATGTCCTCAGAGTGGGGCAGGCTGACGGTGCGTCTTCAGAGAGTGTGTGTGTGTGTGTGTGTGTGTGTGTGTCTTTGGGAGGAGGGGGCAGTGTGGGGACGGTGCTGGCCCCTGGGGCCCCTGGTTTGTCTTCACGCAGGAAGACAGGGCACGCCTGCCAAGAAGGCTATCGCCTGGCCACCCTCCTCCCTGCCCTGGTGCGCTCAGATGGACTTTGGCACTGGAGGGGCAGGTGCCAGTCACCTGCCTAGAGGCAGCCTCGCCCTCTGGACAAACAGGCCCTTCTCTGACTCCCCAGCTTCCACGAATGTGGTCATGCCAGAAAGGAACACAGGCTGTCAGAGGGCTGGCACATTGCTCTGTCGCCCTTCTCGGGCAGGGAGAGCCCAGCAAGCACCGATGACTCCCCCTCACCCTCAAACACCCACCAGGATAAGGACCTCAGGCCCCCCAAGATCTCACAGACTCAGGCCTTTCTTCTCTGACTTAGGGAGTCTGGCTGACTTGCTGTCCCCAGATGGAAACTTAGTCCAGGCCCACTAGCCTGAACTTAAGGGCTGTGTTCCTCTGACAACATTGCTCTGGTACTGAGTCTTTGCAAGTTCTGTTCCCTATGCCTTAGATGCTTTTCCCTCACTTCCTGACCTGGGAATTTCCTACTCATCCTGGACGACTGAGTCAGTTGCCTCCTTCTCCAGTAGTGTGAGCTCAGTACATAGCCAGTGCTGTGTGCCTGCCTTGGTTAGACAGTTAGGAGGGCTGCCCACCCCTGTCACCTACAGGGCTGGCATAGGAAGGGCACTCTGTACCTGTTTGCTGAATTAACTCCTCTTCTCTCCTCTGCCCAGCCCACTCCACCCCATGCAGCGCCTCCCTGTATCCTTTCAAGAGTCTGCAACCAGCTCCGCTCTTTCCCTTCAGAGGCTCCTGTCCTACTGGGACCCCCTCAGACACCCTGCCTCTGTGTCCCTCATCAGACCTGCAGTTCTCAAGCCGGTTTCCAAATGCTGGGGTGAGGCCCGGCACCTGCACAGTTAAGCAAGTGCCTGAGGGTTCTGTGTGCAGAAGCCCCAAGGACCAAGGGCACCCCCCCCCCATCCCTTGGTGCTTGGAATTCACTCCCCTTGAATAGCACCACCAACCACCATCCAGCCTTCATACAGCACTGCTGTAGCCAGGCCCAGCCAGCACCAGGCACCCCCTTCCCTAAGCAGCCAGACCTCCTTAGGGCCCCTGTGAGGACACCCTCCAGCCAGCCCCCATGGTGATCATTCTATCAGTCAGGTCTGGCTCCATCACTCTTCACCCCAAATCTTTTCTCACTGACCCTGCTCCAAGGGTAAACTCTAAGGCATGGAGGGCATTTAAGCCCTCCAGGGTGTGATCAGATCCCCGCTGAGCAACTTAGCCTTGCTTCCCACCCACCAAGGCCCCATGTCTCCGCTGCTCCTTTTCTGATGAACATTCCCTGGCTCATTCTTTGGGGTGCAGCTCAAAGGTCACCTCCTATGGGAAGCCTTACTGAATGCCCTTCCCCATGCAGCCTGACCTGAGCCACTCCCCACAGCGGGCCCCTCATGGTGGCCACGGGGCCTTCCTGCTGTAGGAACACAGGCCTGTCTTGTTCTCTAGTGAGGCTCTGAGCTCCTGGGGTCAGGCCAGGACAGGTCACCCAGAGTCTGGGACAAGGATGGCACTCAGGAACGAAGAGGTTCTGAGCATCACATGCATGCCCACCACACCTCCAATCAGGTGGGCAGGAGGACCCCATTTTGGTGGTAAGGAAACATGCTCAGAGGAGCTGAGCGGTGCTCAGGGGGGCTGTAAAGGCCATATAAGCAGTAGTGGTGGGACTCGAGCAGGTGGCACCAGCCAGCGCCCGTGCCCTTCTGGGACTAGGCCCTCCAGGTAGCGAAGAGAGGGCCACCTGCTCCTTCTAAAGCCCTTACAGCTACTGCACCGCACAGCTCCCCCTCCGCCCTCCCAGCCACCCCACCCCCAGCTCCCACTCCCACCAGGGACACTTCCTCCAAAGCCAGCCACAGGCAGGGGGGCGGGGAGAGTTACGAGAGGGATTTTTCTGGGCAAGTCACCTGCTAAGTGCAGAGCCAGCCTTCCTCCCCAACCAGGCAAGCGCCAGTACCCCAGGCTCAGCAACAGGAGGACCCACAGGGGTCATGGAGGCTCCGACAGGGGCAGGGGCCTGGGGCAGGCCTGGGCCCAGCTGCCACCTCTCCTCGCCTGTAGCGTGGTAGAGGCCCCTGGGCCATCTGCACACTCCCATCTAACAAGACTGCTTCCTCTTTCCTGAGGCCCCGGGAGAACTCCCCACCTTGCCTTCCTCTCAAAGCAAACAATGCAGAACCAGTGAGTGAGTCCTGGGGTGCCCGTGAAGCCACAGGAGGGAGGAACATGGTAAAGGCAGACTGGGGGGCCCGGTTCAGTGGAGTGAGGGGTCCTGAACCCAGGAAGCCTCGGGGAGCACCAGCCTCTGGGGAGCACAGGCACACCCAACTCCCAGGCCTCCAGTGTGGGTCCCTAACAGGTCTGTGGCAGCACCAGAACGCCCCCCGAAGCCTTCCCACCGCTCAGGGGTCCTCCCTCTGGTTTCCGAGGCCGTGGCTCTGGGGTGGGTGTCAAGGAGGCCGTTGGCTCTCAGGGCCTGACCCCTGGCAGGGGGCACCCAGAAGCATCTGGAGCCCAGCGCACTGCTGGGATGTGCAAAGGGGCTCATCTGACAGAAGCGGCAGCCCTTCCCCAGCCAGACTCCAAAGCTCCACCCTCAGGTCCCAGAGGCCACTCAGAATCTCCCCAGGCCCCCGAGGCCACGAGCAAGCGAGACCTGAGCCCACCCACAGCCCACCTGCGAGCTAACCCTCAGGTGTTACCTAGTGACCTCGCAGGCCCCGTCCTCATGCCACCACCTCCCGGCTTCAGCAGCAGCTCTGCTCCCGTCAACTCTGTGAGCTGGGATGCCCTGCTCTGCCTCTGAATCTCAGCTGTCAGGCTCTCAGTCACCCAAGGGTTAACTGATGACCGAGCAGAAGTAATGCCAGTGCTGGTCAGGTGCAAACAAGGAACCAGGCCCTGTTCGAGGCTCTGTACTGGGATTAACTCATTATGCTCCCAAGATCCCTCCAGCTGGGTGGTACAACTATATCCCCCGTTGTACCCCCCTGATGGAGTCTTCTCTGCAGTTTCCCTGTGGTAAAGGGGAGCTAAGATACAACCCCAGAAGGCTGACTCTGGAGAACACGCACTAATCGCCATGTGACGCTGCCCCCAGGAAGGTTCCAACCTTCTCTCCCTTGCTGCTGGGGCTCAGCCTCATCAAACTCCTCACTCCCTGATCAACCCCAGGGTCCTGAGCATGCCCCCTCCCCACTTGTCTCCTAGCAGACACTGCCACTGACCTAAGCCTTCCCTCCACTTGCCTTCTGCCCCTCAATTTCAGGAAGAAATGACCACTTGACTGTTTCCCGTTCCCCAAGCCGCAGACTTCCATAGCAGCTCCTGCA
This sequence comes from Cephalophus harveyi, assembly GCA_006410635.1. Classification (NCBI taxonomy): domain Eukaryota; kingdom Metazoa; phylum Chordata; class Mammalia; order Artiodactyla; family Bovidae; genus Cephalophus; species Cephalophus harveyi. The sequence continues at coordinate 175,993 of SJYT01077248.1, forward strand.
GCCCCCCAGGGCAGGGCCCAGTGGTGTCATGGACCCAACAGGACGCAATAAATGCTTGTGGAGTGGCTGAGTGACCCATGGGGTCAGGCCCAAAGGCCTCTGGCTTTGCCCATCCAGCCTGTGCTCGTCACCTGAGCAGCTCTCAGTAATTTCCAGGCCCGGATGTCAAGGCCCCCCCAGCAGCTGTTCCTCCTCACCCTGGTCGGGGGGCAGTTAGCATCCAGGCAGCTCACACAGAGGTGCCGTGAAGACCACATATGTAGTGAGCACAAAGGCCCAAAGTGACAGAAATTGATAAAAACTTCACCACACGGCTGACACCCCATATATCAAAGGCCCCAAATCTCATTCTCTGCTTGCCTCCAATTTCTATCAGAGCTTGCCAGCTGCACATTTATTGAGAAGTTTGTGATCTGACAGGCACTGTATTACCAACATTAATGATGCATCAGCCTCTAGAATTACTGGGGAAACAGTCCAATTGATTTTATTATTATCTCGAGTTCTTCACATTTCATTCCAGGCAGCTTGCTACTAGAGTTCTGGAGCAAAGACCAAAGTAAATAAAGAAAGGTTTGTGGGCCACGGTTGACCTCAGGTGGGAAAACTCGGCTTATCTTGGGATGCTTGGTGATGGGCCTCCCACCCCTCTGCCTTCTTCCTCTGGGAGAGCAGGGGGTCACTCAAATGATAGGTGACAGAGAGGGCCAAGTGTGGCTTCCTCATGGAGAGGAGAGCTGAGGGACAAGATCAAGAACTGAAGTCAGGTCTCCCATTCAAAGATGGAGGCAACCGGCAGGAGGCAGAAATAGTCGTTGATGTTACTGGTCACCTGCCCCTTGGCTGGAGTAGACAGCTGCCCTGAATGGAACCCACACACAGATACGGGCTCATGTCCAGATCTGGCCTGGCTGCTCTGCTGGCTTTCTGGGGGCAGGAGGGAGACCCAAGATAAGATGGAAGGTGGGAGGTGATCCCTGCCTCATCTCAAGCCACTGGAGAGATTCCTCCAGCCACATGAGGCTCCTCTCTGTTCTAGAACATGCCATTTCTAGAGTCAGGGTCTGCTTAGCACAAGCTGCTCCTCTACCCTCAGGTTCCCTCCACCCCACCCCCGCCATTGCGGGGCCCTCCCCAGAAAGGCCCTCCCATCTGGGGCCTCTTGCCCTGCCCCCTCGGCGTCTTCATCCAGTCCTTCTTAGCACCTATCATCATGTGCAAAGGGGACATCTGTCGGCCTCTTGACCTGCTTCCCCTCTGCTCCCCACAGACAGGGATCTTATCTGTTCTGGTCACCACCCCAGGGCCAGTAGGAAGCTGAGGGCTGGAGGTCCGGCCGGGAGCCAGGTTCGAATCAGAGCACGTAACTGACAGAATCAAGTTCTGCCCAATCACCTCCCTGGGACCTCAGGAGATGACAGTGGTTCCAAGTGACTACGAGGACTGAGGTGCAAGGACCCCAGGTGGCCATGAGATGTGGATCCCCCAAAGGCTTGGAACAATGGGGACTGGACTCTGAGGGAGAGACCCACTGTACCCTGTAGGAGTAGGTGCTTCATGGAGTGCAGGGTTCCTGGGCAGTATCTCTTGGAGAACAGGTCCCAAGGGCCCTTGTTCACATGGCAGGATTATTAGGTGCAGTCCAGCCCTGAGGCAACAGACAGGTGAAATACGAAGACAGGGCAAGCAGCAGGGCGGCCCTCAGAGCAGTCAGCTAAGAAGGACACAGAGATCCTTATCTGAGCAAAGAGGCAAGCTGGACGTCCGAAGGCTGAAAGGCCAGATGAGAACTGTTTTACGTTCAGCCATGAATGAGGGTTGCCGTGAAGGCTCTAGACGCTGACAGGGCCAACGGATGGGCCTTGTAGGGGTGGCCTTCCAACTACTGGTATTATGGTTATTGGCGTTGTTTAGTGTTTTCTGAGATTAAATCACAATGTTTGACTTGATAGGTAGTGTTCTGTTTTGAAAATAGATTTTCTACTGAGATAAATATTTCAGTATAATTTATTTATGAGCATTTCCCACGTGCCCAGCTCTACACTAAGCACTAACCAGACATTATGTTTCATCCTAATAAGTCCCAGTCTCCCCACCTCATATCCAGGAAAACTGAGGTCCTCAGACTGGACCTGAGGTTCCACCGGTGGAAGGACATGGGTATGAATCCTGGTATATCACAGAGTCAAGCTCCTGGGCCCCATGTGGAGGGAGCAGCCTCTCTGGACCAAAGGTCCACCCCCCGAGCAGCCTCCAAGCCCCATCCAAAGGCCTTGGATGTGCCCCAGATCACGCAGTTACCCCAGGTAGGGCAGGGACAAGAGATAAATCCACTGTGAACCTCGCCTCACTTAATTCTCAAAATAACCTGGGAGGAGAGTACTACCAATTTCACGGCCAAAGAATTAAGTCTCCAGAAAGAGAAAAGATCGCTGGGCAGAGCAAGGGTCTGGACCCAGGCGGGAGGATGTCTGGTAACCCTGTGCCACTCCACCAAACGCCTGGAAACTGGCCCTCGCGCCTCCCTCTAGGCCGCCTTCTGGGCCTCCCGGTGTCACCGCCGCCGGGCTCTACACCTGGCATGTGATGCCAGCAGCCTCGGTAAACAGGCCCGGCTGCAGCCCGCCTCCTCCGCTGGCCTGTGCTTGGGGAAGCCAGGTCGGGGGACGGACTCTGTGGCGTTTCCAGCAGTGAGCTCTTACTCAATTAGGCCCTTTCTGTCCAAAGGGCAGCTGTGACGTGCGGAATGGTCTGTGGTGTCAACACGAGCCCAGCACTGTGCGGCTGGGGGCACACCATGCTCTCGGTCGACTGTTTATTTATAAATCCACCCGGCGCTCACCACGGCCTTTACACTCAGCTCTTTCCCAAAATGCAAATTGGCTTCTTCCTGTAAGTCAAACCGGCTTGCTCAAGCTGATAAAAATCATCCCAAACGGGCTCTTTTATCTGCTCAATACAGAAAGTCCCACAGCTCCTAGAAAGAGGAAGATGTCTTCTCTCAGCTTCAAGGGGACTGGCCCGGGGACAGGCCATGCATAGGCGTTCAGGGTGGGCGGTGGGGGTGGGGGGTGCGCAATGAGAGCAGTGGGAGAGAAAGTTCCAGGCTCTGAGACTTGGGTCAAACTCTGCCCCTGACACGTTCCCAGCTCTGCGGCCTTAATCCCTCTGAGCATCACTCTGTGTGCTCACCTGTGTGGGGCTGCTGTTCGGTCGTGTCTGACGCTTTTGTGACCCCACAGACTGTAGCCCAGCAGGCTCCTCTGTCCACAGGATTTCCCAGGCAAGAATACTGGAGTGGGTTGCCATTTTCTTCTCCAGGGGAATCTTCTTGATCCAGGGATTGAACCCACATCTCCTGCATTGGCAGGCAGATTCTTTATCACTGATCTACCGGGGAAGCCCATATGTATGTTGCTGCTGCTGCTGCTGCTAAGTTGCTTCAGTCATGTCCGACTCTTAGCGACCCCATGGACTGCAGCCCACCAGGCTCCTCCGTCCATGGGATTTTCCAGCAAGAGTACTGGAGTGGGGTGCCATTGCCTTCTCCGCATGTGTATGTTAAGTGGGGATAAAAAACAGTCTTTCCCTTACGGGGTTCTTTGGAGAATTAAATGAGATAATGTATATAAGCTGCTTGGCACAGTGCTGAACACTGGTAAATCTTCTGAATGAGGTGGTGGTGGCGGTGAAGAGGAATACAATCATTACTATTATCTGAAGCTTGCGAGTGCCACCTAGTTACACTTGCTAGGTGACTTCAGGATGGTCCCTTTTGCCCTCTCACCCTCAGTGTCCCCCACTGTAAAGTGAGCCCCCAGGAGCCTTTCTCCTGTTGGGTGGCCGCTCAGCCCTTCGACTGCCTGCATCATAGTCAAACAGCTTTGGGGGTGCTCTTTCCAGCACCCTATCTCTTCACTCTCTCAAGGGCTCTTTTATCAGAAAAACACAATCTGTTCTTAAAAAATAACCTCTCTGTGTTTCATAGAAAAGCGAACTATGTGACCAGCTTGTGTCAGGATGTCCAAAGAGTCGTGAGCATCACTTAAAGGCACACACTTTGCGCAAGGCTTGCCGAGGGATAACAGGGAACTGATAAGAACCCGTTACCTGCTAGACTAATAAGGGGCCTCCAGGGGCTGGACAGGAAGTGCAAGTGAACTCGATATGGACCTGCTGCTGCTGCTGCTAAGTCGCTTCAGTGTGTCTGACTCTGTGCAACCCCATAGACGGCAGCCCACCAGGCTCCCCGTCCCTGGGATTCTCCAGGCAAGAACACTGGAGCAGGTTGCCATTTCCTCCTCCAATGCATGAAAGTGAAAAGTGAAAGTGAAGACGCTCAGTCATGTCTGACTCTTAGCAACCCCATGGACTGCAGCCTACCAGGCTCCTCCGCCCATGGGATTTTCCAGGCAAGAGTACTGGGGTGGGGTGCCATTGCCTTCTTCGCAATATGGACCTATATCAAGTCACTTAGATCAAGTACCAGAGATCAAGATGTGAACTGGAAGCTCTTGGTGGAGGTTACAAGGAGGCGGCAGGATGCTGTCGTGACAGCTGGGTTTGGCAGGCAACGTGGGGCCCTGCCCACAGAGAGACACCCAAGCCTCAGTCTCCCAGCAGGGAACACCAGCAACCATGCATGTGGCATGCATTCAATGCAATGTTTAGCAGCTGGTGAGACAGGGGTTACCAGGACGGACCCTTTTATGGAGGAGAAAGCTGAGGCCTGGAGAAGGGCCGTGTCCGGCCCAAGGTCACACAGCTCGTTGGTAATGAAACCAGCAGCTGTGAAATGGCCATGCCACCGCAGCCACCGATTTTCCCGAATGGGATGAAACCTGATGGACGATGTCTGCTCCCAAAGACCTTCCCCTTCCTGCACCTCATTTACTCCTCATAGCAGCTGGGCAGACAGGCTGGGGTTGTTAAATCTCCCCACTCTGCCGGTTGAGGGCAGAGGCTCGGGGCCATGTCACCCCATGAAGGGAGAGCTGGGCCAAGCCTAGACTCAGACCTTCAGAAACACCGGCTGCTTTCACCTCCTTCTCTCCCGCTCAGCGAGGAGGGCCCAGCTGAAGGAGGAGCCAGCCCCCTGGGCCCCGTCCCCACCAGCCCTCCCACCCAGCACAGGGGCGATGGCCCTGAGAGGCAGCTGAGGGACTCCACCTGTGTTAACAAACAGATTCCAGTCTCTCCCTCCAACCCAAGCAGTTCTCTGCCTCCCGATTACTCTCCTCAAATGCTACCGTTCCCTGACCTTCCTTGCCTCTACAGTAAGGGTCTCCTCCCAACACTGCCTTCTCGCCGAGGTTCCAGCCATCCCTGGAGACCTGGCCTCAGTAACTCCCCTGAAGACAGAGGCACTGGCTAGGCTTCCCCGGAGCCCCGGGCCCCTGGGGCACGCACCTGTCTCCCTCTCTTCACACCTTTCTGCCTCCCGGAAGTGCCCTTTCTCCCCCTGCCCTCCTCGCCTTGTTCTAGCTAAAGTCTCTGCATTTTCAACACCGCCTTTAAATGCCCCCTCCCCCAGGAGCCCCTCCCTGACTGCCTTAGCCCATTCTCATTGCTCATTTGTTCCTAGGTCTCTTTGGAACTTCTTGGATTTCTCTGGTACTTTGAGTAGGTATCATTCCTATTCTGTCAAATAGCCAGGGCTTAGTTTACAATTAGACCATGAAACTCACTGAAGTCAGGGTCTCAGGAGCTTTGTTTGGCCATCCTTCCACTCAAGAAATATTGCCTTCGCCTGTGCCCGTCTGCCCATGCCATCTCCTTGATCTCTGTGCTAGGGGATACAGGAAATGGGGTTCTGGCTTTCTAGAAGGAGTTCCTGTCTAGAAATGGGAACATAATCAAGCAGCGGGCACCTAGCATGGGTGGGGCGGGGGGCGCTGTGACAGGGAAGCAGGAAGCTATGGGCCCACTGCCCGGTTTAGGTTCTTGTTCCCCATCGGGAGCCCTCACTGTGCCAAGCACGGGGCCCTCCCCTAAGGAGATGCTCCAGCGGGCCTCCTGCTGGAACGAAATTGCAGGTGAGTGATTCACCTGTCAGATCACAAGGAAGACAAAGGAGGTCCGGGTGGGGGCGTGAGGGAAGAAGTGTGGGCAAATGCTGCCCCACGAGGCCGGGGCCTCTACCAGCACAAAGGCAGGAAGAAGAGCCGGACGCAAGGGCTAAGAAGGAAGCCCCGTGGCCTGGGCCTGGGGTGGGGAGGCCAGTCCACCCTGATGGGAAAGGCAGGGAGAGAGAGGGCTGAGCCTGACTTGGCAGGGCTCCTGGGGCACGCACATCCCTCATCCCTTAAAGCCAGTGCCCCTGAAACCTCAGCTCCCGAAATGCATGTCAGCCTTGTGGGTGGGGCCTTCTTGTGTTCTGTTTTTCTGAGCAGGCCTCTCCAGATGGGCCGGCGACGGGAAGTGCACCACTGCACGCTGCTGGCTTCTAGCCTAGTGGGCCCTGGCCACTGTCTGCAGCTCTGAGCCTCTCAACGCACAGCTTCATTGTGCTTCCACCCTGAAGCCTTCTCTGGAGAAGCGCGTTTCTAGAGAACTAAATGGAGTGCTGCATGCCAGTGTGGGGGCCTCAGACCACACCCCCGTGCCAGCTCCTTGGCACCCAGGCTTGTGTCCCTGCACCCCAGAAGGGGGTAGAAGCTTCTTCTTTGGCTCCAAGCAGAACCTCCTTCCTTCAAAAACCTCTTCCGCGCTTGCGCTCTCCGTGGGTCTCATGGCCAGGGTGGGGTGAGGGGGCTCCAAGCCCCTCGGGTGATGAGGAAAACCCTCCATTTGCAGTGTCCCAGGTTACCCCAAACAGCCTCCCTCTCCACTGCTTCAGGGACAGCAGAAACACTTGAGTACCCTGGACACTGGGCCTGGGAGTCCCTGCTCTTCCCCCTGAGCTTGTTTTCCGGTCAGTGAAATGGGACTGCTAAAGTCAGCGATGGGCTAGCTGTCTCCCAGGCTTCCACTGCCGTTTGAACCAACCATGCCTGAAGAAACCGCGGTGGGACCAGTGCCCAGCGCAGCCCGGGGTGTTCAGAAGGCAGGACGGGGAAGGCGGGGGCTGTTGATGGCTGCAGAAGCCCTAAAAGCTGGTAAAAGGCTTAATCCTGCATAATGATTTACAAAGTGACAAGTAAAATAGATTTACCGTGACAGCTTGAAAGGCGAACCACAGAAATAAAATTACACTCGGGCTCATCCTGTCTCTCTGCCACCTGTCCCCCTTCCCTTCCGAAAACCAGGAAGTCCTGTGTGCGCAGACACAGACACAGGCACTTGGGAGTGGGACGAAGAAGGTGGCTGCTCCGGCCCCTGTGCTGGGAAGGGCTGGAGGGTGCCCTGTGCCAAGGAGAGTCCATAGAGGTGATGCTCACGGCAGGTCTCCAAAGGCAGGGGGGTGTCCCCAAGGACAGGCGCAGACATACCCAACTGACATGCCCTGAGTCAGGTTCCACCTCCAGGAGCATGCAGCAGGCACCCCAAGTGCCCACAGGGCCCAGCACCACCGATTTCTATCTAACCTCCGTCTGATCCAACATCACAGTCCTCTAGGTTTTCAGGGCTCAGGGAGAAGAGTTCACCGCTTCCCCTGGCGTGAAGCGGGACTCCAACAGCACTGGGCTGAGACCAGCCAAGGGGAAATCAAGAAACACCTTCGACAAGTTCAAGAATGAAAGCGAGTGGACGCTCCCGCCTGCAGTGCTGGGTTCAGGGCGGCATCTGGGTTTCTCTGACAATGCTATGGCCCTGTCTGTGCTTACAGGGGTACCACAGGGTCCATCTTCCTCCACTGCAGCAGGTTCATTCGGCATCCAGCTGTGTGGGGAAGGGTCCAGCATGCCAGTGCTCCACCCAAGGGCCACAGAGACTCTCTCCTTGATGGCAATGAACTCTACCATGGTCCAGGCTCTCTGGCCATCTGTCCACTTCCCCTAGGTGCTAGAGGTGCCCACCTAGGAACCTTCCCAGGCTCCCCAGTTAGAGGCTCGTAACCATGCCCATCGGGTTATTCAGCAGGGTTACTCACCCTAGCAGGAAAGGATTTGACAAGAAAATTCTAGAAGTGGCCATCTGTAGGGAGAAAGAGACCAGCATCCCCTTGGTATTAATAGATTCAGATGGTAAAGAATCTGCCTGCAATGCAGGAGACTCCAGTTCGATTCCTGGGTCGGGAAGATCCCCTGGAGAAGGGATAAGCTACCTACTCCAGTATTCTTGGGCTTCCCTTGTGGCTCAGCTGGTAAAGAATCCGCCTGCAATGCAGGAGACCTGGGTTCGATCCCTGGGTCAGGAAGATCCCCTGGAGAAGGAAATGGCAATCCACTCCAGTATTCTTGTCTGGATAATTGCACGGACAGAAGAGCCTTGTGGGCTAAAGTCCACGAGGTCACAAAGAGTTGGACACTACTGAGAGACTAACACTTCCACTTTCACACGTAGGGAGAAAGAGGCCAGCGTTGCCTTGGTATTAGTAGCTATGGGGCCTGAAGCAACTTCACCCCTTTGAACTCCAGCTTCTGCCTGGTTAAAATGGGGATAACACTACCCACTCCAGAGGGTTGTTGTAATAACTGTGAGGTCCCAAATAACCATGCCTGGTGCGCAGTGGGTGTTTCCAAGGATATGAGCTTTGCCTCAGCTGAGTACGGATTAAAACGTATTGGGTTTCCAAAAAGTTTGTTAGGGTTTTTCTGTAATATCTTCTCCTGAATAATTTTTTTTGGCCAACTCAATATTTGCGATGGGGATAGCTAAAAAGAAATTTTGCTCTCAGTCTCGGCTTAGTGAAACCACCTGCCCGTGGCCCACCCAGCCTCCCCGGGACCCCAGGAGCTGCCTGAATTGAGGTAGTGAGAAGATCCTCAGGGAAGAGACAGACAGCAGTCAGACGGGTCTGGGGATCCCAAACCTCCTGCAGCCTCCACTCTGCGGCAGGGACCGAGTCCCAGGAAAGTCTCCCTCCCTGTCACTCTCTGGCTGACACCTGGCAACTCCCAGCTCAGTGCCTCTAACCAATAGAGCACTGGGATGTGCCTCGGCAGGCCCGGACACCCGTGTTTACCCGACAGAGGATGTCCCTCCCTCCTGCCCGCCCCCAGCTCCGTGGCAAGCTGGAGCTCATTCGGCCGCAGACTGGCCTGGTGCGTAGGCTGCATGGATGAGGCTCCAGCCCCTGGCCCTGCCCAGGGAGTCTTGCCCGAGAGGCCCTGAGGCCTGGCCAGGCTGCTGCTGAGCCAATTCTCCCAGGAAGCCAAGCCGAGGAGGGCGGCAACCCTGGGCAAAACCACTCAGGCTGGCTACCCCTCTGGCTCTAAGTGGAGTGTTGGGGGAGTGAAGAAGGAAGAAGTGAAGTTGCTCAGTCGTGTCCGACTCTTTGCAACCCCATGGACTATAGCCTACCAGGCTCCTCCATCCACGGGATTTTCCAGGCAAGAGTACTGGAGTGGGTTGCTGAGTGGGGGGCCCAAAAGAAGTGACTGAGGGGTCAGACCATGTACACGGGGCAGCTGGGACTCTGGGGCTGAAGTTACTCAATTCTTTCTCAAGCAAAGCATGCAAGTGTCTTCTAAGGTACCCACCTAAAATGCAAATATATGTATGTATATATATTTGTATATTTATGCATTTATATTTGGACTTCCCTGGTGGCTCAGGGGTAAAGAATCTGCTTGCCAATGCAGGAGACACGGGTTCAATCCCCGGGTCGGGAAGATCCCTCGGAGAAGGAAATGGCAACCCATTCCAGTATTCTTGCCTGGAGAATTCCACGGACAGAGAAGCCTGGTGGGTTACAGTCCACGGGGTCGCAAAAGAGCTGGACATGACTGAGAGATGAAAACAGCAACAACAATTTATATTTATCTCCAAACCACAAAACCTACCAACTCTGTGTAAAGTATAGCCGTCATTTATTTATTTGCCTCTTTAACAAGCATTTTGGAGTGTTTGCTAGATACCACGCTTGGTGCGGGGTATCAGGGAGTCTGAGCCTGTATGTGGACAGGGCACCTTGAAGGTAGCTGGGATCCTGCCAGAAGGAGGCTGTAACAGTGCTGGGGAAACTGGGGCAAAGGCAGGGCACCCGCCTCCTTGATCTAGCTGGTGCATGAGGGCCAGCTCCACCTTGGGCAGAGCTTTGCAGGATGCCTAGGAGTTCACCAAGCAGACAGAGCAGAGAACAGCTTATGTACAGCACACACAAGTGGAAGTTCAGCTGGGGCCGAGGAAGGGCCCTGAGCGCCGAGCTGTAGGTGCTAGACAGCTCCAAAGGAGCTTTAAGTAGAGTGGCAGAGATGACAGCATCGGAGGAGCCCTATGCTAAGGTCATGCCGGTGGCCGGGTAGAGGGAGGACAGAAGGGAAGCGGAGGCAGACACTGGAGGGAAAGGCTGCTTCGTAAGAGTGGAAAGGAGAGGTGGCTTTGGAAACATTTGGAAGGCGGAGTCTGAGGTGTCAGTTTCTTACACACTCCCACGGCCAAGTTCTGGGCAGCGCAGCAGGGACACGGAAACCCCGTGTCATAGGTAGCAGGCCTGGGGAGGAGCCAGCGATGACCCCCGAGTTTCAGCTGGGGCAATGGGCCAATGACAGTCCCTAGTCCTGACAGTGGCTTTACGAGAACTAGAACAAGGCTCCCCTTTTGCAAAACACTTCTCCACTACCCACCAGAACTCAATAAATGTGTGATTTGTGGGGACAACACTGTGAGGGCTCCTAAGCTGTGTAGTGCACAACATGTGTGATCAAACACGACGGTCCCAACAGACACAACGCACAGAGCAAGCGCTGGAAAGATGGTGTGTCGGAGACCTGGAGCGCGGAAGGGAGGAGCAGACAGATAAAATCTAGTCCATGAAGGCAGAAACATAACAAAGAACCACCAAAGCTGAATGCTTACTAACCCTCCTTGCTTTTTTGGCATGAGAAATGAGAGATGGGAATATTTACTCTATGTAACTCAAAAAAGAGATAGTAGCTGCTCAAACAATGTAAATACATGCAACTATACAAGACAGAGGGAGAGGGCAATGGCACCCCACTCCAGTACTCTCACCTGGAAAATCCCATGGACGGAGGAGCCTGGTGGGCTACAGTCCATGGGGTCGTGAAGAGTTGGACACGACTGAGCATCTTCACTTTCATTTTTCCTTTCATGCATTGGAGAAGGAAATGGCAGCCCACTCCAGTGTTCTTGCCTGGAGAATTCCAGGGACAGGGGAGCCTGGTGGGCTGCCGTCTATGGGGTCACACAGAGTCGGACACGACTGAAGTGACTTAGCAGCAGCAGCATTCAAGTCAGAAAGCACCAGTTTTGAAAGACAAGGATTCGCCAAAACCCAGCCCAAGGATCGAACCCAGGTTTCCTGCATGGCAGGCAGTTTCTTTACTGTCTGAGCCACCAGGAAAGCCCAATTCTGGTTTCAGTTCAGTTCAGTCGCTCAGTCGTGTCCGACTCTTTGCGACCCCATGAATCACAGCACGCCAGGCCTCCCTGTCCATCACCAACTCTCGGAGTTCACTCAGACTCACGTCCATCAAGTCAGTGATGCCATCCAGCCATCTCATCCTCTGTTGTCCCCTTCTCCTCCTGCCCCCAATCCCTCCCAGCATCAGAGTTTTTTCCAATGAGTCAACTCTTTGCATGAGGTGGCCAAAGAACTGGAGTTTCAGCTTTCGCATCATTCCTTCCAAGGAAATCCCAGGGCTGATCTCCTCTAGAATGGACCGGCTGAATCTCTTTACAGTCCAAGGGACTCTCAAGAGTCTTCTCCAACACCACAGTTCAAAAGCATCAATTCTTCGGCACTCAGCGTTCTTCACAGTCCAACTCTCACATCCATACATGACTACTGGAAAAACCATAGCCTTGACTAGACGGACCTTAGTCAGCAAAGTAATGTCTCTGCTTTTGAATATGCTATCTAGGTTGGTCATAACCTGTTTGGAGCTTATTAAAAATTAGATTTTTTTTAAAAAAAGGATCCTATATCCTGAGCAAAACACCAGCAATTGAACATAGCTGAGTGAAACCCATATGCTGAGAAAACTGGAACTATCTGGATAACTGAGGGGTTCTATTTCTTTATCCTTCTATCAGAGCTTTACTGAACACCTTGGCTGCTCCAGGCTGTCTAGGGATATAGGAAAGAGACCCAGCTGGTACCCTCACGAAGGTGGCAGTCCAGTCAGGGAGAATGCAGAGGGCTAGGGGAGGAAAGGGGGGAACCTGAGAGACCCCCGGGAGGAGGCAATGATAAAACTGAGATGTGCTAGAAGGAGAAGCTGAGAAACCTTATGTTACTCTCCACAACAATGTCCAAAGCCCTGTGGACAGATCCCTGTTCTACAAACGGGAGAACTCTGTGAGTAGAGGTGAGATGATCACAGTCAGTTTGGTGGGGGGTCAGGGGGCTTGTACAGACAGCCTTGCCTACCCAGGAGGTACAAATACTCAGACAGGCTTCTTCAAGAGTCCCAGCTAGGAAAGGCCTCAGTGCACACGTGGGGAAATCGAGGCCAGAGTCAGGGCCACCAAGCGGCTCCCAGGTGGAGATGGGAATTGGGTCTCCTGACCCTGAGCACAGACACTTCCCGGGCCTCTTGCTGCCCTGAGGGTGCTAGTCAGCCCAGCAACAGAGCAGTGCTGGGCAAGGGAACGCACGTCTGCTTGGCTACATGAGTTCCCAACCACTGGAAACCACGTAGACACAGAGGGGGAGGTATTTCCACACAGCACCAGATTCTCAACCTTAAAAAATTTCCGGCTTTCATTTTCTGAAAAAGATGTTTACAGGGGCATCCCTCCGGCTGAAGTCTGTTGGCAACCCAGTAAGAGTTTTTATTGGGTACAAACTACCTTCCTCGGCCTCCCCTCCTGGCGGCCCCGGGAGGCGAGTGCTCTCCACCCATTTTACAGATGAGCCAGCAGACCTGGAGAGTCCCAAAGGCCCTCTCATCCCAGGCTCCTCCTTATGGTCCTGATGGGAAAGACCAACCCCCTGCTAAGTGCCAGGCGGGAGGTGAGGTGGACTGGTACAGGCTGAGTCCTCTGCCTGCAGGCAAGCTCAGTTGCTCATTCATGTCTGACTCTTTGAGACCTTCTAGACTGTAACCACCAGGCTCCTCTGTCCATGGGATTTCCCTGCAAGAATACTGGAGTGGGTTGCCATTTCTTCCTGCAGGGGTGCTTCCCAACCCAGAGGCTGAACCCACATCTCCTGCAACGGCAGGCAGGTTCTTTTACCACTAAGCCACGTGGGAAGCCCGAGCCCTCTGCCCACTGAGACCACTGGCAGGTGGGGACCTGGCTCTGGGTCAGGCCCTTACTGGGCATCTCAGATCCTTGGTCTCACTGGTCTGGGCCCTGCCTTATTGTCACCAAGCCCTGGAACCACCCCACTCAGACGCTGCAACGCCATGAAGGGTGCCAGCAGCCAGGCTGCGGTTTTGTGTTTGGCTAACTCTTGGCTTCTAAGTAATGAAGTGGAGAGAAGAGAGTCATAGCGAGAAGACACTGTCCACCCACTCACCCTGCTGCGGGCAGTCTCTGGGGCCGCCCAGGACCAGCTCTGCTCAGCACCAGCATGCTGAGTGGCAGCCAGCAGAGACAAGGCCCACCTGAGAAACACCAGCTGAGGCCACCTTCAAGGCGAGGGAAGGAGGCCCAGGGGCTTGCACAGCTTCAGACCAGAGTGAAACCCACCCCTCGCTGCCCCTGTTGCCCTCTGGGAGGCAGGACTTCCCTCCTCTGCCTCTATAAGTCACACGAATCCCAGTTTAACTTATCAAGGGCCTCCTGGGCATGTACACCCTGGGATTCTGGAGTGGCCTGACTCAGGCAGGTTATCCTCTTGGAGGAGAGAGAGGAACAGAATAGAGAAATGGAGGCCTAAAGAGGGCAAAGGGGCTGCCTGTGGTTACAAGGCAGAATTGGAGGTGCAGGGATAAGGGATATTAGGGTGGAAACGACCTTAGCGAGCCAAGCAGTCCCAGTGCCCCCATGTCACTGACAGGTAAACTGAGACCCAGGGATGGGAAAGGACCTGCTGAAGATGACTTTCAATCAATAAGAATCCCAGGATGGTCATCATGGGTTGCCCCGTGGGGCCCGGACAGAGCTGCCTGCTGTGACCCTAACCTCCAAAGTCAGGGAAGTTGCAACACTTCCTTGTTTCCATGGTGACCAGCTATTGCTCCAGGAATACACTGCAGTGTTTGTGTTCCCTCCTCTGTGCCAGTCCTGGGCCAGGCTGTGAGGACACGGAGTGGAAAGAGGGTGCTTAAAGGGGCAGGCACAGACCCAGTACCCATTCTGGTGGATCACAGAAAATAGGGGGCAGAAGAGGGAGAAACAGGAGAATTTTCAGTGGAGGAATAAATCCTAGGGTTGGAAAGTGTCAGGGGAAGGAGGTCAGAGGTGGCAGCTCTGGAGCTGGGCTCTTAGGGACGCAGAGGAGTTCACCAGGTAGAATTGGGTAAGGACTGACATAGGCAGAGGTGCCAGGGCTTGAGGGTGATGGCATGTTAGAAAGTGACGGTGCAGAGAGCGGGCATGAAAGTAGAAGGTGAATGCAGGAAACCAGGATGGGAACCAGAGGGTAAGTGACAAGGGTAGACTAGGGTGTGAGAAACACCTCCCCATGCCTCTATTTTCCCAGCTGCTCAATGGGCACTTTGACAGCTAGTTTAAAGTTACATGGGAGGAGACAAGCACAAAGGGAAAAGTGCACATACCCACAGGACTTGGAGATCTGGGCCAGCTTTGCAGTCCCAACCCCTCAGCCCGCTTTGCAGAGATAGGCAGGCATTCCCCATGGGCTTCTAGGCACTCAAATACATCCACCAACATCCACCTCGCTAACACCACGGACTACTCTGGTGAAAGTCACCAGCATCCTCGTGTGGGCCACTGCAAAAGCTGCCCAGTTGCTCTCCTTGTTTCCACCCTTGGCTCCTAGAATCTATACTCAGCTCACTAGGCAGAGCGATCTTTTTAGAAGATATGCCAGATAGTCTCAGTCCTTTAATTAAAATCCTCCAATGACTTCCAAATTACTGAGTGTGAGGTCAGAAGCCCTTCCTGGGCGCCATAAGGCCCTCTGTGACCTGGTCCCTGACCACCTTGCTCACTTCCTCTCCTATCTTCCTCCTGATCCTACTCCATCCAGTTACACTGGCCTCCCTGCCTTTCTTAGAGCATGCCAGGGGGTCTTTGCACACTCTGTTCCTGCTGTCTAGATTGCTTTTCTCTCAAATGTTTATGGGATTCACTCCCTTATCTCCCTGAGATATCCACTCAGAGGTAGGCCTCTTCAGAGAAGTCTTTCCTGATCACTCTATCTAAAGAAGCCCAATTCTCTCATCTCCTTGTATCACCTTATCCTCTGTTTTCTTCAAAACACTTACCCTAACTCAGCATGACATTGTGCATTAAACTGCAGACTTGTTGACTGTCTCACTTACGAGAATGTAGTGGGCCTCTGTCAAGTTCACCACTATACCGCTAAGCACACAGTAGGTGCTCAACAAACTTGACGAATGCATAAGTAATCCATCTTTCTTTTTTTTTTTTAATTAATTTATTTTAATTGGAGACTAATTACTTTACAATATTGTAGTGGTTTTGCCATACATTGACATGAATCAGCCATGGGTGTACATGTGTTCCCTCCCCATCCTGAACCCCCCTCCCACCTCCCTCCCCATCCCATCCCTCAGGGTCATCCCAGTGCACCAGCCCCGAGCACCCTGTCTCATGCATCAAACCTGGATTGGTGATCTATTTCACATATGATAATATACTTGTTTCAATGCCATTCTCCCAAATCATCCCACCTGATGGGAAAGACCAACCCCCTGCTAAGTGCCAGGCGGGAGGTGAGGTGGACTGGTACAGGCTGAGTCCTCTGCCTGCAGGCAAGCTCAGTTGCTCATTCATGTCTGACTCTTTGAGACCTTCTAGACTGTAACCACCAGGCTCCTCTGTCCATGGGATTTCCCTGCAAGAATACTGGAGTGGGTTGCCATTTCTTCCTGCAGGGGTGCTTCCCAACCCAGAGGCTGAACCCACATCTCCTGCAACGGCAGGCAGGTTCTTTTACCACTAAGCCACGTGGGAAGCCCGAGCCCTCTGCCCACTGAGACCACTGGCAGGTGGGGACCTGGCTCTGGGTCAGGCCCTTACTGGGCATCTCAGATCCTTGGTCTCACTGGTCTGGGCCCTGCCTTATTGTCACCAAGCCCTGGAACCACCCCACTCAGACGCTGCAACGCCATGAAGGGTGCCAGCAGCCAGGCTGCGGTTTTGTGTTTGGCTAACTCTTGGCTTCTAAGTAATGAAGTGGAGAGAAGAGAGTCATAGCGAGAAGACACTGTCCACCCACTCACCCTGCTGCGGGCAGTCTCTGGGGCCGCCCAGGACCAGCTCTGCTCAGCACCAGCATGCTGAGTGGCAGCCAGCAGAGACAAGGCCCACCTGAGAAACACCAGCTGAGGCCACCTTCAAGGCGAGGGAAGGAGGCCCAGGGGCTTGCACAGCTTCAGACCAGAGTGAAACCCACCCCTCGCTGCCCCTGTTGCCCTCTGGGAGGCAGGACTTCCCTCCTCTGCCTCTATAAGTCACACGAATCCCAGTTTAACTTATCAAGGGCCTCCTGGGCATGTACACCCTGGGATTCTGGAGTGGCCTGACTCAGGCAGGTTATCCTCTTGGAGGAGAGAGAGGAACAGAATAGAGAAATGGAGGCCTAAAGAGGGCAAAGGGGCTGCCTGTGGTTACAAGGCAGAATTGGAGGTGCAGGGATAAGGGATATTAGGGTGGAAACGACCTTAGCGAGCCAAGCAGTCCCAGTGCCCCCATGTCACTGACAGGTAAACTGAGACCCAGGGATGGGAAAGGACCTGCTGAAGATGACTTTCAATCAATAAGAATCCCAGGATGGTCATCATGGGTTGCCCCGTGGGGCCCGGACAGAGCTGCCTGCTGTGACCCTAACCTCCAAAGTCAGGGAAGTTGCAACACTTCCTTGTTTCCATGGTGACCAGCTATTGCTCCAGGAATACACTGCAGTGTTTGTGTTCCCTCCTCTGTGCCAGTCCTGGGCCAGGCTGTGAGGACACGGAGTGGAAAGAGGGTGCTTAAAGGGGCAGGCACAGACCCAGTACCCATTCTGGTGGATCACAGAAAATAGGGGGCAGAAGAGGGAGAAACAGGAGAATTTTCAGTGGAGGAATAAATCCTAGGGTTGGAAAGTGTCAGGGGAAGGAGGTCAGAGGTGGCAGCTCTGGAGCTGGGCTCTTAGGGACGCAGAGGAGTTCACCAGGTAGAATTGGGTAAGGACTGACATAGGCAGAGGTGCCAGGGCTTGAGGGTGATGGCATGTTAGAAAGTGACGGTGCAGAGAGCGGGCATGAAAGTAGAAGGTGAATGCAGGAAACCAGGATGGGAACCAGAGGGTAAGTGACAAGGGTAGACTAGGGTGTGAGAAACACCTCCCCATGCCTCTATTTTCCCAGCTGCTCAATGGGCACTTTGACAGCTAGTTTAAAGTTACATGGGAGGAGACAAGCACAAAGGGAAAAGTGCACATACCCACAGGACTTGGAGATCTGGGCCAGCTTTGCAGTCCCAACCCCTCAGCCCGCTTTGCAGAGATAGGCAGGCATTCCCCATGGGCTTCTAGGCACTCAAATACATCCACCAACATCCACCTCGCTAACACCACGGACTACTCTGGTGAAAGTCACCAGCATCCTCGTGTGGGCCACTGCAAAAGCTGCCCAGTTGCTCTCCTTGTTTCCACCCTTGGCTCCTAGAATCTATACTCAGCTCACTAGGCAGAGCGATCTTTTTAGAAGATATGCCAGATAGTCTCAGTCCTTTAATTAAAATCCTCCAATGACTTCCAAATTACTGAGTGTGAGGTCAGAAGCCCTTCCTGGGCGCCATAAGGCCCTCTGTGACCTGGTCCCTGACCACCTTGCTCACTTCCTCTCCTATCTTCCTCCTGATCCTACTCCATCCAGTTACACTGGCCTCCCTGCCTTTCTTAGAGCATGCCAGGGGGTCTTTGCACACTCTGTTCCTGCTGTCTAGATTGCTTTTCTCTCAAATGTTTATGGGATTCACTCCCTTATCTCCCTGAGATATCCACTCAGAGGTAGGCCTCTTCAGAGAAGTCTTTCCTGATCACTCTATCTAAAGAAGCCCAATTCTCTCATCTCCTTGTATCACCTTATCCTCTGTTTTCTTCAAAACACTTACCCTAACTCAGCATGACATTGTGCATTAAACTGCAGACTTGTTGACTGTCTCACTTACGAGAATGTAGTGGGCCTCTGTCAAGTTCACCACTATACCGCTAAGCACACAGTAGGTGCTCAACAAACTTGACGAATGCATAAGTAATCCATCTTTCTTTTTTTTTTTTAATTAATTTATTTTAATTGGAGTCTAATTACTTTACAATATTGTAGTGGTTTTGCCATACATTGACATGAATCAGCCATGGGTGTACATGTGTTCCCTCCCCATCCTGAACCCCCCTCCCACCTCCCTCCCCATCCCATCCCTCAAGGTCATCCCAGTGCACCAGCCCCGAGCACCCTGTCTCATGCATCAAACCTGGATTGGTGATCTATTTCACATATGATAATATACTTGTTTCAATGCCATTCTCCCAAATCATCCCACCCTCTCCCTCTCTCACAGAGTCCAAAAGTCTGTTCTTTACATCTGTGTCTCTTTTGCTGTCTCACATACAAGGTCATCGAGTAAGCCATCATTCTAAAGAGCGGGGCAGGGGGAGGCACAGAAAGATCCCAGGCCCTGTCCCCTCAGGGACAGGACGCTGGAGGCTGCGGACCGGCCAGGAGCCCTCGTTCTCAGGCTGGCAGCAGGAAGCAGGTGCTGCCCTCCCAGCGCACGGGCTCCCAGGCCTGGAAGGGAAGCAGGGCCTGGCCTCAGGGTCTGGCCGAGCCCTGAAGGGAAAGCAGCAGCTGCTACCGTAGCGTGTCCCTGTTCCACACACACTTGACCTGGGCAGTGCAAGGAATGAGCCTCGGGCAGCGGGCGATGGAAGGAGGCCAGGCTGGCTCACACGCAGGATTTAGGACCTTGCTGGCTTGGCAGCTAGCTTCCTTCCCTCTCTGGGCCTCAGTCTCCTAATCTGGGAAATGGGGATGAGACAGGGATAAGACGGGCTGGTTGCCCATGTCCCAGCTGCCCCAACAGTCTGGGCATCTGTGCATCTTCAGAGACCTGGAAGGGATCGCACCAGGTTGAAACGACGGTCACAAATTCAACCCATGGTCCCAGGCCAGGGTAACATTCTGCAGCCAGTTAAGCTAGACACCTGTGCCAGGGGGCTCGGGTGGGCTCCTGAAGACAGTTTCCAGCCAAGGTTTCAGCTAGCAGAGTGCAGGGCAGCCCTGCCTGAGTCAGGAAGTGAAGGCGAGAGCCTTGTTTAGGGCAGCAGCCCCGGTGGGGGCGGGGGTGGGTAACGGCGGGCAGCTCGGGCTGGGGAAGCCAGCTGGCTCTCTGGGTCATGGAGACACCCAGGCCCGTTCTTGTGAGTACAGCCAGAGCGCCAAGGCCCAGGAGCTCTGTGAGATGAGGCTGGCAAGTCCCAGGTGAGCCAGGTGTCACTACCACAGCCGCAGTGGGGCTTCCCTGAGTCTCAGTCAGCTAAAGGTTTCTGCCCAGTGACAAGGCGGAGGATGGGCACGGGCTGATGGTCAGGATGCCTGGGTTTTAGCTCCAGTTCAGCAAGCCAAGGACTTGCTCTGTGACCTTGGGGAGGCCTCTGTCTCTTCTGAGGTCAGACTCAGCAGCTAAATGAGAGGGTTGGCCTGGATAATCTCCAAGGCCTTTCTGTGCTGACATTGTCATCACGGCACATGGTAATAAAACATTACCCTCCCCGATGCTGTGACGCTGGGCAGCATGCAGAGCGCTGGCCCGCCCCTCGGACAGCCTGAGGGGGCACTGTCGGTGGCAGGCGATGCCAGGAGTTCTGACTAAATCCAGCACTCTCTGTAGACACGCCGGGCCTCTGGGGCCTCGGGACGCTTAGGCAGGAGGTTCCAACAGAGAGACAGGGGACAGAGCAGAGCAAAGAGGGGCTTGGGAAGAGGCAGCTGGAGATAGACAGGGAGGGAGCAGTACTCACAGCCCCTTGGCTGTGCTCCTAGAAAGGGACCCCAGTTCCAGCAGCGGGTGAGCAAGCTGGGAGAAGCTAGAAAGATGTCCTTCTCAAAACACCGGCATGCCTGACACTTAAAGAGCACCTGCCAGGCCACTTTCTCTCCCTTGGGCCCTAATGAACCACTGTTGGGACATCCCCAGCCTGCTTCAATGTCTTAGACCATTTTCAGGTCAGGTCTGAGGTCTCCAAGTTGCCCAGGCTCTTACCAGAAAGCAGAGATAATAAGAAGGCCTGGAGAATTGAGGGGAGAGAAGGCGATGGCACCCCACTCCAGCACTCACGCCGGGGAAATCCCATGGACAGAGGAGCCTGGTAGGCTGCAGTCCATGGGGTCTCTGGGAGTAGGACACAACTGAGTGACTTCCCTTTCACTTTTCACTTTCATGCATTGGAGAAGGAAATGGCAACCCACTCCAGTGTTCTTGCCTGGAGAATCCCAGGGACGGGGGAGCCTGGTGGGCTGCTATCTGTGGGGTGGCACAGAGTCAGACACGACTGAAGCGACTTAGCAGCAGCAGCAGGAGAATTGAGGAAGGCCAGATCATCCAGGAAGCCCATTCTGCCCACTCCAGCCTGAACTCAGCTAGAGAGAAGTCTCTGGGGAAACACCATGATGTGGAAGGGAGTTCCCGAGAACTGACTTCACCCTATCTGCACAGTCCTGAGAGATAGTGAGAGGCGTTCTTCCAGGCGCCACAGGAAGTGGAAACTTCCTAGGAGGAAGCTGATAGATGGGAGGCAGGGAGCAGCTTGTCCCTGGAGGCATGCAAGCCTATAACAGACATTGCTCTGTGGGGATGTGGCAGAAGGACCGGAAGTCATCTGTGTGACAAGACATCAGATGAGGTAGCTGCCAAGCTCCCTTGCAGTCTTGAGAATCAAAGGTCTCATGAACACCCAGAATAGCAGTATTTGGAGCCCCCAGAGGGGGAGGTCTGGAGGACTATCTCCCCTGGCTGGACAACCACACCTCTAGGGAGCTGGCTAGGAGGGCAGCCATCCACAAGGCAGAGAACTCTGAGAATCCTGGGGCCCACGTGGATTCCAAGCCCCAAAGCAGCTCCACTCCTGTGCCTATAGAAATCAGCCCTATACACAAAGCACACACAGAAATGAAAGTGTCAACCTGGACTGGGGTGGGAGGAATCACAAAGCGATCCTTTTGCAGGAAATAATCAATGCTGAGCTCACAGCTTCAGGGAAGTTCCTTTCACAGCCAGGCCCCATCACCAAACACCAGGCAAGAAATCACACTTGAGATTTCCTCTCTTTTTCCAGGATCGGAAGCACAAGGGTGTCCGAGAGCTTGGGGTGGGGTTGCGGGGGCGCTGAGCAAACCAGGCAGAGGGGCTGAGTGCCCAGGAGCCCCCTGACTTGCCCCCTGCCAGCCACAACGCCCACTCCCCAGAGTCCCACAAAGTTAAGGGCAGGAGGGGTGTGAGCCAGGGAGGGAAAGTGACGCGTCTGCAGTCCCAGAGCGGGCCTGCCGGCGTGGAAAACCAGCTGCTAGGGGCCCAGGGCTCTCCCTAGGGGCCCAGGCTGCCCCCGCCCCCGTCCCCGACAGCAGCATGACACCCCAGCTAACAGCTCACAACTGACTGATGCCGGCCCAGCGTGCAGAAGACACCGCGCACTGCTCTCCAGGTAAATGCTGCCAGGCCCCTCAGCCCGGGAAGAGGAGACATTAACCGGGGCGGGATAAACAGGCAGTGCAGCCAGCGGGGCTGAAACTGGCCTCCTGACCCACAGCAGGTAAGCCCTAAACCAGTCCTGCTCAGCCTTCCTAGAAGAGGGAGTGGGCGGGAACTTCCTCCCTTCACCCTAATCCTAGCTCTTTCTGTCAACGTTGAATCCCGGTGTTCACAGAGGATGAGACAAAATGGTTTCAGCAGCAAGGGCAGCTGGCACAAGAGGCCACCCCCTGGGGCCACCCCACCGCCCCACTCCAAGCCAGGCCTTGTGTCCCAGGGGACCTACTGTTCTTAGTGATCTTGGTCAGGTCCATTCTCCTCCCTAGGCCTCGGCTTCCTCACCAGTCAAGCTGGTTTGGGAGCGGGGGTTTAAATACAATGTCTCTGTGACTAGAGAGGTGAGACACAAATGAGGGGAATCAGAGGGTCTGGACAAGAGGAAAGGAAAGACAGACCATCAGCCACACTAACTCCAGTGTGTGTTCATTCCCTCAGTCGCGTCCGACTCTCTTGCAGTGACCACAGGGATTGGAGCCCACCAGGCTCCTCCGTCCACGGGATTCTCCAGGCAAGAGTACTGGAGTGGGTTGCCATATCCTTCTCCAGGGGATCTTCCCCACCCAGGGATCGAACCTGCATCTCCTGCATTGGCAAGTGGATGGATTCTTTACCATTGCACCACCTGGGAAGTCCACTAAGTCCAGTTCAGTTCAGTTGCTCAGTCGTGTCCAACTCTTTGCGACCCCATGGACTGTAGCACAGAGGCTTCCCTGTCCATCACCAACTCCTGGAGCTTACTCAAAAAAAGTCCATCGAGTTGGTGATACCATCCAACCACCTCATCCTCTCTTGTCCCCTTCTCCTCCCACTTTCAATCTTTCCCAACATCAGGGTTTTTTCAAATGAGTCAGCTCTTTGCATCAGGTGGCCAAAGTATTGGAGTTTCACATTCAGCATCAGTCCTTCCAAGGAATATCCAGGACTGATTTCCTTTAGGATCGACTGGTTGGATCTCCTTGCTGTCCAGGGGACTCTCAAGAGTCCAGAGCCAGTGTAATTTTAGACCCTCGGATGAAGGCTGTGGTTCTTACACTGCTTTCAGCTGCTCAAACTCATTCAAGGATTGGAACAAAGCTGGGGAACACCTCTGCAGAAAAATACATTAATTGCCAAGGAGTGCGGGCAGGCTCACCACCCCTGCAGGTTGGATACAAGGGCCCCTCCTCTCACAAAGCCAGCAGGTCTTCAAGGTTTATCTCCAGGGACACGGCAGGGGTCCCACCCCTCTGCCAAGCTGGCCTTACTTTGGGGCCTGCCCAACCACAAACGGATTTGTGGTCTGGTAACAATAAAAGAAAAGGAGGCCAGCGAAAGTGACAGGCCTGCAGGTTTGTGGGGGGTGGAGATCAGGTCAAACTGTTGAGAAGACTGGCGGGCTTCTGTCCTCACGCTCCCCATCACCGACACCCCCTGGGGAAGGCAGGACGCTTACGGCTCGCTGGCCGAGCTGTAAGATGTCAGAGCTGGGGCCACCTAGCCTCACCAGGAGGTTCCACTGGGGTCTTCACGAGTTATTCTGCATTAAAAAGGGAAGTGAGCGGTGTGTGCTATGGCTTAGTAAAGCCTGGGTGAGGCAAAGGGGCTGGTGGTTTCCCGGGAGAGGCTGTGCTCTGCCATCTGTCCTTCCTTTTGTGGACTGGTGTCCCTGAGGACCCACTTTGGGAACCCGGATGTGGTCTCAGCTCATGATTTTCAGGTGAGAAAACTGAGGTTCAGCAGAGCCCGTGACTGGCCTAGGGTCCCAGAGTCAGTGACCATCCCGCACAGTTCTGCGCAGAAGTTGACGGCTGACGAGACTCAGCCCCTCCTGCCTCTTGCTTTCTCCCCACCCCTGCCCAGGAAGAGTCTGCGGGGGAAATGTGATCAATGCTCACCTCAATTTATAGGGGAGGAAGACGAAGTTCCGAGGCAGGAACCCAGATATAAATCTCCACCTTCGGAACACCTCTCCCAGGGGAACAGGCTTCCCTGCTAGGGTGAATGAGGCCCCATGGACCGGGGCCTCCCTGAGATGCCCCAGCAGTCCTGCCTGCTCCAGAGGGGAGACTGCAGACCACGGCCGGGGCCTGGTGTCAGGAAACCTGGGTCCCAAGCCTGCCTTAGTTGGCCTTGAGGGGCCAGGTGGCCTTGGGCAACACCTCTGAGTCTCTTCGTAGTTCACTCGGAGGTGATGCACTGCTAACAGCTGGCCAGGGGTCATGGGAGCAACGGCTGGGACAATGACCGAGGCTACCACATCCTGGGCACGTACTATGTGCCAGACCCTGCCCGTGCTCCGTCTTCTCAGCCTAAGGGGAAGGCCACATGTTCTTTTTTTATACTATTAGTGAACCTGCTTTGCAGACATGGAGCTGCCCAAAATCACAGATGTCACCGAGGCTGGAGCTGACAGTTGATCCCAGGCAGTGGAAGAACCTAAAGCCCATGAGCTGCCCGGGAAATGCTGGGTATTAGGATGTTTATGCCAGACTTGGGTTAGTTGCTTTAAAGATGTAAACAGCAGAAGCACCAAAACAATGACATCAATAAGGAAATTCCACCCCTCCGCACTCAGAACACTCAGCCCCCTCAGTGAGACACCCTGGTACAGGGGATCCATCTCTCTGTGAGAAATGCGGACAGCCCCTCACCTCTCTGGACTTTGGGTTTCCCCACCGCAAAACGTGAAGGTGGGACAGGGACCCTGGGAGGGCCCTTCCCACCTGCAAATGCCAAAAGGTTTGGGGACCCTTCCCCCAGAGGCTGCTATGCCCTAACTGTCCCTCAGTTGGAGTCTGCCTAGGCCGAGCCGGGCGCCCTGCTTCCCTGCTTTGGCCACGGTCTACCAGGGAGCAGGATGGGAGTTTGGACGGGAGCCTGTGCCACAGGGTGAGGTCCAGGCACCTGGGTCTGCTTCCTCGTCCCGAGATGACACAGGTGACTCCCAGGGCGGAGCGAGCGGGCTCCCTCCCTGCTTCTCCATCCACAGAGGAAGGGTTAGCAGGAACAGGAGAGCAGATTACTAGTCCTTCAAAGAACAAAAGTCGGCCTGCAGTGGGCCGGGTGGGGCTGGGGGACTGGCGGCAGAAGTCACCCATCTCCTTGGACTAAACAGGCCTGGGCAGACGAGAAATCTTATACTCTCCCTAAAGAGTTTCTGTTTTCCTCCCCTCAAACATCCAATGCAGCCAACCTATTATTACCTTTCAAGAAATATGCTGCTGGGTTGGGGCTCACTGACATATCCTTCCCTAGCTGCATAGGATCTGAGGGTCAAGACAGAAAGTGTCCTCCTTGGGTTCATCTGGCCCTTCCCAACTCAAAGATGGAACATCACTCATTTCTGAGCACCAAAGAGTGGCTAGCCGGACTGCACCAGGCCAAAATAGGTGCTCAATAAATGTTTAATGATCTAATGAGCTGGAGAGACAGGGTTCCAGGCTTAGGTCTGCCTTAATTCGCTGTTGTCTTTGGATACAGACAATTGTTTCTTTCCATAGTTGGGTTTCCTGGGCCAGAAAAAAAGGACAGACCAAGTAATCCTTCAATTCAGTTCAGTTCAGTCACTCAGTCGTGTCCGACTCTTTGCCAGCCCCTCAATTCTATAACACATACTTAGGGGTGCAACACATAGGCAGGAGATTGCAGAGTAGGAAGAGGTTTCAAACACCTCTCCCCACTGCTCCAGAGAGAAGAGAACAGGGTGTAACTGCTGGGTGGGACCCTCCTGGGCAGGGGTTCTGAAAGCATCACTGCCATCCACCACCCCCTTTTCTGCAAGTAACAACCTCTGTGGGTGAATGACTAGAGCTGTAGGGCAAGGAAAATGGGGGCAGGGTAGGAGAAAGGACAGAAAGTAGACGCAGTGTCCGTTTAAGCCAGATATCAAAATAATTCCAAAATAATTTTAGAAGAGCCATTGAAAGTACAAAGAGACATATTTTAAATAATCCCCCTCCCTGACATTCAGATTAACTCTGCCACTCTCTGGCAAAGCTATAATCTGCACTGAGGTGGATCCTCCAAGAGATCAAGAATCTGGAACAGACTGATGGGAGAAGAAGGAGAAAGGCCCTGTGGTCTGGGAGCCTGGGAAAGGCAGGCCTGAGTCCTCAGCAGAAACCCTGGCCAGCGGAGGCAATGACGCTGTGTCTGTGTATAGAGAATGCCGACTAGGGAGTCAGCTTTGAGACAAAAAAGTGCCAAATAAAGTAGACTTCTCCAGAGGGTTTCCTAGCCCTTGGACAATTCCAGACCTGTCCTGAAGTCTACAGGTATAAAGATTACACAGTCAGAACAAAAGTCCCTGCCACCCTGGCACCACCAGCCATCCAGGCACTGGGCCAGTCCCTACCTCTCTGTAGGCCTCAGTTTCCCTACTGGCATAGTGAAGACTTTTAGCAGGATGATATCTAAGGCCACAGCTGCTCTGACAGTCCACGATGCTAAGATTCTATGGAAAAGCACATCACCTACATCATTCAGGCCCCCACCCCGGAGACCTGGGAAGGGAGTCCCCAGTCCCCAGCCGGCTGGCTAAGGCTGGGGCTAAGTGGAGTCCCCACACCGTCTGTCCTCAACAGCCTGCCACGGCTGAAATCTTCGAGTGGTTACAATTACAGCCGGGCTAACAGGATTAGGGGAGCATTGAAATCTAAGAAATCTAATTAGCTCAGACACCCCGGCCTCCCCCAGCACGATCCACAGTAACCCCAGCAGCTGGGCCTGATAGGCGGGGCCTGGGGCCCTCCTGGGCCACAGTCATTACCTGTGCAGGTGTGCCAGGCTGGCCAGGCTTCCTGGGGAGCTGCCAGTTCAGTTGCCCGATTGCTCCCTGCTCTGGACCCCCGCCACCTGCAGCCTGGTCCTGGGATGGCACTCAGATGGTCTCCAGAAAACTCAGTGCAGGGGCCTGGTCAGCAGGGGGGGCAGTGCTAAGGGGCAGAAGGAATCCAAGGGCCCCCACAAGGCGGCTACCCCACACGGCTTGGGGACTGACTCAGCCAGAGGAGGGGCAGGCTGAGTCAATGTCTGTATCTATAGAAACCATCACAGCCCAGGGAAGAGCCTTGGTCTGCATGGGGATCTGGGGCCTAGAAACATCTCTGCTTCCTGCTCCAGGGCCAGGGATGGGGGTGAAGCCCCATGCACAGACATGTGTGCCATGGCAGTCATGGCAGGATCTGGGGTTCAGAGCAAGCTCTGGCTGTAAGACACTGTGCCCTAAGAAAAGGGCGCAGTTGCTCAGGGCGTGGGCCATGTGCTGCCAAAGTGGGGGGCAAGTGAGCCTCCCCAACCCCTCCTGGGCACACCTCCTCCTACTTAACCTCAGTCCCCAGTTCCCCACTCTGGGGGTCCACATGGCTTTCTGCACCCTTGTCCCTGTCTGGTTGGTACACTGGGAAGGTACCGACACACTCGCCATCTGTAAGGCCTGACACTGAGTCCTGGCTGCAGCAGGGGTCATTTCGCCTCCCTGAACCTCGGTTTTCTTCTCTGCTAATGGGGCTGATTCTAAATAGCAGCTAGCTTCCGCCACTGCTCTTGGAGTTAGGCAAAGTTGGACAGCACTTCTTAATCCACCAAGCGCCGTACAAAGGCGAGGGGCTGTGGTTATTACTGTCATCATGCACCCATGGCAGGCAGCCAGCCGGTGGTGGTTAATTATTTATTTGGACTGATCTTCCTGCCCTTGCTGGACTGGAAGCTCCTAAGGAACAGGAACTGTCTTACACATTTCAGGGTCTCTCACAGGCCACGGTCCTCACACTGGGGACTCTCAGGAAGTATCTTCGGCAGCAGTGCTAGGGTCCTGACCCGACCCCACTCCCCGCTACGTATCTCCTTGCTTCTTCTACCTGATCCAAGCAAGTGCTAGGAGGCAGGGCCGGCAACGCAGACAAGTGACAGTGAGCCCCTAAGACAGACCCCCCCCTGCTCCCCACAGGGCGCTCCCAATAAGGGCTGAGGCAGCCAACTGAAAGGTGTCCTCTTGGCCCAGGGAAGTGTGGCCTGCCTGGGCACTGGTATTGAATCTGGGATCATTCACCAAAGTGCGAGTCTGTGGTCTGGAGAGCCCCTAGTTCCTTAAGCCCAGCAAGGGTCAGGAGGGGTTGATTTCCAGAAGGTATGCAGCCGAGCATGCCAACAGTCAGAGCTATCCACTAAAGGCAGAAGCTGCCCAGAGGTGGTGAACACCCTGTCACGGGGAGCATGCAAGCCAAAGCTGGACACTAAGCTTCCAGGAGGCGTGGATGGGAGAGTGGTATCTGGCAAATGCTTCTACCACCTACCAAACCCCTTGTGCTCCATCCATTCTGCACCCACAGCCTGCCAGGCCTTCAGGGGACACATGTCTAGGGATTTCACACCCATATCTGCCTCATCCTCATAGCAACCATGTGGGATCAGAGTTGGGGGTGGGGTGGTCCTGCCTTTGGACCCATTTTACAGATGTGGAAACTGAGGCCCAGCTGAGTAAAGCTATGAGCCTGAGGCAGCCAGCCAGCTACAGCCTCCTGACACCTTTCCCCTATCTCCTCAGGTGATAGGAAATGTTTGCATAATCCTGACAGGTTTCTGGACTCTTTCCTCAGTGCCTGTGCTTAGCACTGGTTTTCTCAGCCTCTCATCTTCCCTGAGGGCCACAGGGTCCAACCTCAGGATCACCCCCGGAGCTTCTAGCCCAGGCAGGCTTTGCCTCTCCCTGTCATCAGGGTAGAGCTCTAGGGATAAAGAGCCGCCCCCCACCTCCTCCCAGAGGGCGTGGACAGAGGCCACGGTGTCCTGCTGAGAGGTCAGAGCAGTCACCAGGCAAGGCTGCAGCAGGGTTCAGGGTAATTACAGCAGCCCAGCCTTTGTTGTCCACACAAAACCTAAGGAGCCTCATAAAGATGAGGGGGTGATAGGAGCCAGCTAGAGCCCAGGGGAGCAAAGTTATGAATGAAAACGTATGGGACTCAGTCAGAACCTGGCAGGCCCTGCTTCCTGGTTCTGTGACAGAGTGCCCAGAGAAGCTTCCGGAAATTAACTTGTTGGTGCCTGAATTCCTTATAGCAACATCTCACGTGAGACGAGGGTCACGGCTGCCTGTTGGATGCTGGCCCACGCCAGAGAACCCGGAACTTCACACACATGGGGACTCTTGGGACAAAACTCTCAGGACACAGCAGACTGCCCAGTGTCTACCTTCTTTCCCCACCCCCATCCCCGTCCATCAGGAAAAAAGTGAAGTCTGCTGCTTTCAGTGGGGTCCTTGTCTCTGCCATCTTCCATCGATGGCAGACACCTGTCCTAGGCTGGAGCACGTCTCTGGGGACCAGGGATGGAGATAATGCTGTCACTGGGGGAGTGTGTTTGGGGGGGGTGGTGCGGGGGGAACAGAGAGAGAGACAGATAGAGGAAAAGCCCATCTCTGGACCTTTCTTTGCTCCTGGCTGAGAAAGGAATGAGGCTCCTCCTCCTCTCCCTTTCCTTAGGAGGAAAAAGGGACATTTTGTCCCCATAAAGAAGCCAGCAATCCTTTTATGCAGAGAGAGGAGTAGTTATCAAAGTTTCCCATAAGTCCAGCAATTACTTATTCCCAACTCTTCTCTGTGAGCCATACCCCGAATGACTGAAATCCAACCCCAAAATCATTTAAAACTCTTGAGAAAACTCCCAACTGCTCCCCGCCCCCCTACATCATCCCACCCAGGCCACCACTACCACCAACCCCGAAGTGTAAAGTTCTAAGATTTACATGTGAAAACAGCATTTCATAACCTCGTGACTTGGGACCAGGAGATGTTTCTGTCCTGTTGGGTAAAGCAAAACCCAACCGACAACATAAAACTCAGAAGAAAGCACCCTCACCCTCCAAATGCTTTCCCTTGGCCCCAAGTCACACGTGCTCTGCCGTTTTCAATGTGTCTTTTGTTTGATGCGGTGCTTCAGTATCTTCAACCTGAAGACAGAAAGGTCAGCACAAGGCTCGGGGCATTCTCAAACCAGGCCACGAGGGCCAGGCAGTGGGCAAGTGAGAAACCAGGAATTTCCCCCAGTCTGGACTCCCTCAGAAAGCAGCCAGGACAGAGAAAGTTACTGGCTTACTCCCTCATCTAAACTTCCCTGGGAGCAACTTTTAAACTCCCGGGACCATACTACAAATGGCAGCAAAGGCCAGTCAGAATTCATCACCAGCCAGGCTGCCCATTTTCCAGCTACAGCGCCTGCCTGTTTATCTCTACCTTCAAGAAACAATAATAAGCAAACCCAGGCACCTCTGGGAACAGCCTCTGGCCTCCTGCCCCGCCCTGTGTAACCAGCCTGTCCTCACACCCACGAGGGAGGAGGAGCCGGCACTGGTTAACCCTCTGGTCTACCAGGCCCTGTTCCCGGGGTTGCGGCAAGGAGACAAACTGTTGCTCAAGAAAATCCTCCAGAAAACCCTTGGCACCAGGAGGCAGCTCCAGGCAGCTCCTGCCCAACGCTAAGCCAGGGGCTTCCAGAAGCAGCTTTCCCCTGCCCTTCTAAATCAGTGTGGGTTGGGCCCTACTCTCCCGTGCCCTGGGCTGTCCACCCAGGGGGCTCCAAATGGCCACGGCAGAGAAGGAAGAAAAAGGCTGGCTGAGCAGTGCCCTCACCCTGCCAGCCCAGCCGCCAGCTTCTTGGAGGACCTCTGAGAGAACATTTGTTTGGGCTGCCAAGTTAAATCTTCCTCCCTCATGTCAGGGCACTGGAAAAGCAGTCAGGGGGGAGGAGAAGGGGGAGAGCGGGGGAAGAAGCAGCGGGAGGGAGGCAGGCGGGCAGGCTTTCAGAGCCCCAGTTACTCCGGCACTGCCTGCCCAGGAAGCTTGCGGCTCCCAGGCAGCCAGCCGGGGCTCCGGACACCCAAGCAGGGGCCCGGCCGCCAGCCCTCCGGGGTCAGGCGCCGGGTGCCAGGCGCCCTGGGTCCTCGCCCGCGGAGAGGCCCTCCCTCAGTGCCCTGCCGGAGGAGCGAGGTGGGAAGGGAAGGCAAGGGAGGAAAAAGTTTGTGGTAGGTAGAGGGGTCGGGCTGGGCGGCCCTGCCGTCCGGCTGTCCCCCGGGGAGGGGTGGGGGGCCCCGGCCGGCAGCCCTGGCGCGCCCCCGCCCGCCCGCCCTCCGGCTCACCCCCCAACCTCCGCCCCGGCCGGCCTCCCACTCCCCCGGGGCCGCCGCCGCCGGAGACGGAGAGGAAGAAAGAACACGGGGAAATTACTTTCGTATTTGCAACGCGCGCGCGCACACACACACGCTCATCTTCCCCCTGGGCTCCCCTCCTGGTCGGGGCAGCCCCATCCAGGCTTTGGCCTGAAGGGTCCCCGGGTTTCTAAAGATCTACCGGAAGACCCTTCACACACCCCTTGGCGTTCCCCGCTAGTACGGTGCACCGCGTCTCCCCGGGCAATTAGCACACAAACAACTTAACCGCGCCCCCCACTCCCATTTACAAAAGTGTGTTTCCCCTGGAAATTCAGATGCACAACTTAACACCACCACCCCTTGCCGCCCCGAAATCCGGCGCCTTCCCGGGCGGCTCTCCTACACACAGGCGCACAACTTCGCGTCTTTCCAAAGGAAAGGAGGGAGACCGAGGTGATCCTACCCCGGTCCTTCTCTCCCTCCCTTCCCGAATCCTGGTCCTGCCCGGCACCCGGGTGTACGGAACCAGGGTTGCAGGCGCGCCGGCAGGAGGCGGGCACCAGGTCCGCGCGCGCACAACTGCACTCACGCCCCGCACACCCGAAGAGCCCCGAACCCCGCGCGCAGACTAAGCCGGCTGCGCGCAGACCAAGCCGGCTCCGCGCAGCCGGGCATTCCTCGGTCGCCTGGGCCTCGGCCCCGGGTCGCCAAGAAGAGCGCAGCGGAGCTCGGCCGCCGGGCACTCGCCCGGCTCGCCAGGTCCCGGCGGACCCTAAAAGGGAAAAAGCTCCAGCACCCGGCGCTCCACGATCGCACCCCAGGAGTACACGGAGAGCGGGAGGAAGGCCTGGGGCCAGCGGACGCCCGGGTCTGGCCCCAAACTTACCCGGTGCTGCGAGCGCCGCTGCTGCCGCTGGAGGACGCGCCGCTGCCACAGCCACCGCTGCCCGGCAGGGCCGGCTCCGGCCGGGAGGAGCTGCGAGGGCGCCGAGATGGGCTCCGCGCCGGCTTCTGCTCCGCGCCGACCGGGGCTGGGGTCACCGCGCGGCGCCGGCGCTGCTCGCTTGCTCGGCCGCCCGGTCGCTGCCCGCCGCCTGGCCGATCGCTCTCCCGGGCGCCCGCCGCCGCTCGCTTTTTTAATGTCCACAGACAGTGAAAAGGAACTCGGCGTTAGGGGGTGAGTAAGTGAATCAACTCGCCCGGAGCCGAGCAAGTTGAAGTGTCAGATTACATTGGCTATTCTATTTCCAAAGGGCCCCGCGCCGCCGGCCGGCCGCAAAAGCCGGTGCGGAACTGGGGGAGGAGGGAGGAGCGGAGCGCAGCGCCGCCGCCGCCGCCGCCAGCGCTCAGCTCGGCTTGCCAAGCGCTCTCTGCGGTCTCGCCTTTCTCTCGGTCTCTTTTCGCCTTTCTTTTTCTCCCTTTCCTTTCCCTCTTTTTCTCCCTTTTTTCCGAGCTTCTCGGTCTGGGCGCTCTCCAGGCTTTTTCCCCTCTAGGGCTCTGATAGGCTTGGTGCGTCACCCACTCCCCTACTCCCACTCACCTTCTCTCTCTTCTCTCCACTGCTCTCTGGACGCTCCCACCTACCCCCCCTCCCTAACTGCGACCTCACCCCCAGCTGCCCCAGCAAGTTTGGAGCAGGAGAGAAATGCTGAACCTAAGATGTGTTCACACTGGGAAGGAGGCTGAAATCACCAGTCTCACCGGAGTGTCCCCCGCTCTGCTCTCACGCCCCCGACTGGAGTGCGCTCGGGGCTGCGAAAGCTGTCAGGTACCAGTACTAGGGCTGAGCGAGTTGCTAACGAGATTGCCAAAGCCTTCCGCTGGAGAAGGCTTTGGGGTTGCTCCTAAAGCCCGGGGGCTGGCGTGTAGGGGGAGCAGAGGACGCCAGCCCCCTCCCACCAAAGGCAATGTTGGAGGAGGCTGGAGCGCCGGGTAGAAGCGGTGCGCAAGGTCTGTCCCCTCACTCTGTGCGGTCCAAAAGCGCTTGGATTACCAAAGTGCGCGGGCGGTGGGCGGCGGGGGCTGCGGGTGGCGGGCGAGGAGGGAGCGGTGGCGCAGGATTCCGGCTTAGGGCCGTGCACTGTCCCAGGAGTCGGGGAGAATGATGGCACTCACAAGGTGTAGATGGCTACAGCCGCTCGCGGGGTTCCCCAGGCAGACCCACCCTTGAGAGCATCTAAGTGTGCACCCACTTCAGCTCACGTCCGCTGCCCCTCACACGGAAACTCCTACCCAAACGGCACACGTTTGCACCCACACTCAGTATTACTAACACGCTTCCACACGCACACGCACCCACACACACGTACACTTGCGCTCACAAATATGCCAGTGTACATGGCAAGCGCGCACACATCACTGTACAAACCCACATACACTCAAAAAACAAAACATCTCCCTGTGCACTAAATCCTCACATTCAGGTACACATACAAACACATCCTTCCACGTCCTTTTCCATACCCCTTCCCCTCAGCCCCCCTACTCATGATCTGCGGTACCCTCAGTCCCAAATCATAATCAGCGCCCGCGCAGCCCGGGTTACACACGTACACTTGCGCTCACAAATACGCCAGTGTACATGGCAAGCGCGCACACACCACTGTACAAACCCACATACTCTCAAAAAACAAAACATCTCCCTGTGCACTAAATCCTCACATTCAGGTACACATGCAAACACATCCTTCCACGTCCTCTTCCATAACCCTTCCCCTCAGCCCCCCTACTCATGATCTGCGGTACCCTCAGTCCCAAATCATAATCAGCGCCCGCGCAGCCCGGGTTGGACACAAACACGCGCGCACGCGCGCACTCCCCTCCCCGCGCCAGCTGGGGAGGCTTCGGCCCGGCGCCGGCTTCGGATTCCAGGTGTAGTGGCGGTTCCGCGCTCCGCGTTTTCCAATCCGCCGCGGTGTTGGAGGCGAGGCGAGGAAGGGAGCTGGAATAACAAAGGCAAGTTGGGGAGAGCGCAAGGGGGCGCAGCCCCGGTCGGGCCGCGGGGGGAGCCTTGCTCGGCCGGGGCTTTAGAGGCTGCTGGGTCTCGGGCGCCAGGAGCCGGAGCCCGGGAGCCGGGATGGGGGTCGAGGGGCGGGGCCTCTGCGTGACGTCAGAGAACAATGACACCGCCGCTGGGGGCGGGGTGGGGGGAGGCGGGCACCCGGAGAGAGCAGAGGCGGGGGTCTCCCCGGGGGCCTGAGACTAGCGGAAGACGTACTGGCCCGGCTAGGGCCGCTGCCTGATTGACGAGGCCCGCTTGGGAGAGCGGACGTGCCACGCAGATTCGAGGATGGCCCCAGGCCTCCTGAGCAGGGATCAGCGCGGACCCTGGGACAACGAGGGAGCAGGCCGGAGTACCACCCCCCTCAACCCTCTTTTTAGAACATCCTTCGGAGGGCTTCTCTGACCTCGGCTTGAACTCCTTCAGGGCCGGCGAGATCATTCCTTCCACCACCGGAGGGAGAAGAGGCAAAATGAATTTGCCAGCCCTGAGTTCATTCTCAAGGCTACGCTATTCTGACAGCCAGCAAACTCAGCCTGGATTCCTGAGAGCTCAGAGGACTGCAGCTCAGGTCCACAGGGCTGGGGGTGGGAGGAGAAGGGAGAATGCCGGGAGCCCGCTTGATCTTCCCATGGGAAATTCTGCCTCCCTATGGAAGCCATTAGGTACCCCTTTCTGGGCCTTAGTCTTTCCACTTGTCACATGGGCTGTTATCAGGCAGATACTTTGCTTCTGCTCTCACACAGGTGTCAGCTGAGCAGCACTGGGGATGGTGGATGGTCTGAAAACCTTTGAGACCTCTAGGGACATCTGGGAGGACGGTCCCAGCACAGTCCCGTGGGAGGGCACCCCAACCCCTCATCATCAAGGTGGCCTGGGTTCCTTAAGCTGGGAAATGGGAGTAAGCTGAGAAACCCTTGAAGGCCTGACCAGGTGCTGAAAGGTGCTGAAAAGGTGATTCACTTGATGGAAGTTAGCTGGAGCAACAGCTGCCTTCCTTCCACCACCCCTCCACCCGGCCCCCCAAAATCCATAGCATTGCAGCAGTCAGAAAGCCATCCCTACCCCAGGTCCAAAACCTTAGGACAGAGTTTCTGCGTGTTTAAGAACCTGAAGGGCAAGAATCAAGCCCCAGCTAAGAACTAGGCCAGTTCCTGTTGCTTTGATGACCACCTCGGTCAGGTTATTCAGTCAGTTCTCTAAATATTTTGTCCAAATCTCTTAGCGAGTGACAAAGTATAGCTACTTCTAAAAAGTGGGGGATGCAGGTGACCTGAGGGGTGACCACTCATGTTCAAAAGCCCTATCCAGAAGAACTCCCCCTTCTGCCTCCCTTGCCAGTTCCTTTTGCATCTGGAAACTAGGGAGTGACTGAAGAGGACAGAGGAGACAAGCCCAGCGCACAAAGCGGGCCCAACTCTCTATAGCATGGAGCCAGGGGTAATCTCAGCTCTTCCCAGCTGGGCAAGCATGGCATTTGATGGCAGCAACTCTAAGAAATCTCACCTCAGCCTTGAGTCTATCCTAGTCTCCCGAGGACCCTGGCCTCCAGTTCTTGAGACTCAGACACTTGCTGTCCCTATTCCAATTTTGAGAAATAGTAAGGCATGTTGGATCCATATGGGCTCTTGAAAGATGCTGTGACTTAGTATGTGTCTACTGTGTGCTGGGTAGCGTGCTGAGGGCCTCTGAGGCATGAGTTCATTGGATTCTCACATTGCCTTGAGTTAGGTGCTATTAAACTGCACTGTGAGGGGCTTGTCCAAAGGCAGCATGAATTGAACGCAAGTCCTCATTAACAAAGTTTCCTGCTGGTCTCAGTCCCAGCTCTACATCCTCATCCGTAGTCTCTCTGTGTGACCCTGGGGCAAGTAGCTAGCCCTCTCTGGGCCTCTGTAAACCGAGAGCAGGGCTTCGTGATGGTAATTCGGCCTCTTTGGGGACTGTGTATTCTGAACCCCCACCTTCATGGCCTTTGCCTCTGTGGGCCTGGAGGCCTGGGGTGAGGCAGAGAGGATGGTGCTTTCACTTCCCAGCCACTGGGAGCTGGAAGATGGAGTCCACTCAGCCCATGCAGGCCCATAAATCGCCTGGCTTCACAGGCAGCTTCAGTGGCCAGCAGGACCGTGCAGGCTGCGGGAGGCTGGCCTGTGGGCGCCAGTGTGGGGCCCAGCCCACACCCACCTTCAGAACAGACTTAAGTGCTATTAATTTCCTCACCCGCCACCCTCCAGGGATCCCCCAGCAGGAAAAGAAGGTCATTGCTTAGGCCTGGGTACGGGGAGCCTGGGGCCCAGGGGAAGGCAGTGGCTTAGGTCTTATGTAGGGTGTCCTGACTATGGTCCCCTCGAACAGGGGGCCCTCCGTGGGCTGGGGGTGGGCAGGGGCCTGGCACCAGTGGGGATGAATTCCTACCTCTCCAGGATTGCCTCCTCTGTCTCCACTCCTCACACCCCTGTCCCCAGAAGGGAGCCAGAGGGATGAAGGCGCTGGAGGAAAGTCACAGTTATTGAGTGCTTACTGTACACGGAACACTTGGGAAATAGTCTCTCATTACATCCTCTCCACAAGCCAGAAGGTGTAATTTGCCTCTGAAGAAAGAGACTCAGAGAGATTTAAGTGACCCGCTCAGGACCTCACAGCTACTTAGTGAGTGAGGTCTGGGCTGGGCCTCTGGGTTGAGAATGGAGACTTGTCTTCATCTCCTCACCAGGCCCAGGCTCTGGTGCAGACAGGTTGACCTGCCGGGTGCTTCGAGGTGGAGTAAAGACTTGCTCACCAGGCCGTCGTGGGGCCCTGTGGGGGTGGTGAAGTACTGGGGAGGACCTTTGGTCTTCACACCTTGGTTGGATCCAGAAGGCATTTGGACCCTGCCCAGCTCTGTGCCTCTAAGGGTGGGTGGCGGTCAGGTCTGGCAGAGCGCAGACGTGCACAGAAGGCTCCTCTGGCCTGCCTCCTTTCTGTATTCCAATCAGATGCCCGCTCATTCTCTGCGGCCCTGCCTTCCCAGCCTCCAGACCCTGAATCACCCAGGCCCTACCGCAAGGCTTGTTATCTTCTCAGTTGCCGTCACGGTGTTCTGCCCCGTGGTTCCAGTTCCTCCACCATCCACTTCTTCCCATCGGGGGCCTCAGCAAATAAGCTGAGAGCCTCCTTCAGGAGCTGGGACATCCAGCCCAGCCCAACCCACGCACCCAACCTGCTGCCCAACTTAGTTGGTGGCTTGAGCACGTCACAGACTCCGTGCCTCTGTTTCCCCATCTGTGTGGCACACGGGGAATGTCCAGTGGTACTTTTACCTTGGAGCGTCCTGCAACTCCGTAGGTCTGAGCCTTCCACTTTAGGGGTTGGAGGGGGGGCGGTGGCTGCCTTGGGGAGTGCGCTCAGTAGCCCCCTTTTGGCCCGGTGGGGACAGGAAAATTTCTGTATGTGGAGGGAGCTGTCCAGGACTGTGAATAGGTAACAGCCTTCACACCTCTTTTCACGAGTTACCTCTCAGCCTTGCAGCGGCCCTTCTATGGGTGACTAAACTGAGCCTCAGATGGAGGCAGTGGTTTTCCCATAGCCACACAGCTGGAAAGTGTCAGAGCTGGGACAGGAACCGGGTCTCCTAATTCTTCACTTGTTCCGGTGCTCCCAGAGTGGGTGATGGAGGAGCCCATGCGTCCTGCACTGTGTGGGAACTCTGGGACAAGCGACTGGAGGAAGGTCAAACCTCCTACCTCCTTCCTGACAGCTCCAGTACCCTGAGGGGGCCTCCTTTCTGGCACTGGAGGGGGTGGGAAAAGATCTCAGAGTCTCAGCATCTGCCCTGCTCACCTGGCTAGCAAGTTGCCTGGCCTCTCATACCCCTTGCTCTGACCCTGTCTTATAGCCATGCTGGGTGGCTCCCAGAATTGTCTGTATTATACGCATACTTTCCTTCTCCTGCTGTGCCTGCCTCCTGGGACACACCCCTCCCAGCCTTTCAGGCTACATCTACAGCCACCTGCTGGGAGGCTCCTTCAGATAACTCTGGCAGATCTGCTATGTAGCTGGTCTCACCCCTATATGCTTCTGTGCCCATAGCATTGTCAACATTATAGAAACGACTTGGTAAGTTGTTACTAGGTGTCGGGCACTGTGTATAAACTCCTCTAGTCCTCACGTGAACTGATCATTAGTATTCACGTCTCCATTCTACAGACGAGGAGACTGAAGCACAGCCTTTCGTTTGCCTGGTGTGACACTTCACTAGTCAGGGAGGTTATCTGGTGGGAGCCCGTGTCCCCTCCCTGTAGGCCATAAGATGACTCACTGGTTTATCCCAGCGCCCAGTTTGCTGCTGGAAACCGATGGGCGATCAAGTGTCTCAGGAGATGCAGGGGGCACACGAGGACGAACCGGGCCCAACCCTCTGGGAACTCACAGGCTATAAGGAAAGACTGCCTATTCCAAATGCCTCTCTTATAGTTTGGGAGAAAGAGACTAATGGGCACCGTATGAGGCCTGGTAAGCAGGCTTTGTTGGAGGTCTTGGGGAGACCATGGACCAGAGTGAAGCATGGACCTGCCCAAGGTCACATGGCAAGTTTGAGGCAGCAGCCGGGTTGAGACCCTGGGCTGCCAGCCTGACATGCCTTCTTGCACCTTGCAGCCAGCTGTAAGGTCCCCGTGTCTGTGCTTTTTCAAGGAGACATGGTCCCAGACGCCTCCACGATGCTGAGCTGTTCAATGAGTGGCTCTGGTCCTTCTCTCCCCTCTATTAAAATTTTTTTAAAAAAAAGGAAGAAAGAAAGAAAGAAATCCAGGCATTGTTCCTGACTGCAGCTGGTGCCAACTAGAATCCCGCCGAACAGAATGGAGCCGAGAGCGAGCATGCCGCCCAGGGGCCAGGCTGCTGACACAGGGCCTTTCTCTTCTGCTTCCCACCGGGGGCCCAGGCTCACGCTCTGCGGGCACCCTCTCCACCTGCCTCCCTGGCCCCAGCGCTGAGCCTCCCACTGCCCTCTTGCTCTTTGTGAAAATCCGATGCCACTTGGGAGGGCCGTAGGGGCACTGCCGCCTCCTGCCTGCTTTCCTCACCCCCGCCAACCGCCCCCACCCCCCTGCCTCACACAGCTTGGGGTGAGCCGGGCCTCCCTCCCTGCCAGCCCGGCCCCCTACCCTACCAGGAGGGGCCTGCGGATGCCTGTATGGGAGAATCACAGAAATCTTTCCTCCATGGAATCATTTGGAACACTGGTTTGATTTCAGAACATGCCAGGGGTTTCCATCCCACCCTCAACCTGATTTATGAGGTACGAACCCTCAGCTCGCCCACTGAGGCAGTCGGGAAGGCCTGAGGTCCGGTCGACAAAACGGCGCCGCAGAGATGCACGTGCTTTAAACTCACTGATTCTCCTGTTCCCTCTGCTCAAGAGACTACCTAGTCCTTAGGAGAAAAAGCCTTCTCCAAATTTAGCCTTAATCTTCATTGCATCCACCCTCACTTGCCCCTTTAGAACTTTGAGCTCCGCTTTGCACCCTCACACCTCACCCCTGCCATGAGCTGGTCTGGCGCAGGTTTCCCCAGATGCCACCTGTGAGAGAGTGACAGCCTGGCCACTACCCAATGTCCACTGTCCCAGTGCCCCTGGGCTTGACCCAGCTAGCACAGCTAGCTTCCCGCTCTCCCACCTGCCTTGAGTGGGTACGGGACTTGACAGTCTGTGAAGAGCATTTTCTTTCTTGCCTGGATGCCACAGCAGCCTCGGGAGGCAAGCAGAGGTTGTGCAACCCACCCAGCAGAGCAGCAGACCAAGGCTTCAGGAGGCCTGGTGGTTTGGTCAAGGTCATACGGGAAGGGGCAGACCCTTCCTTTGGTCTGTTGGTTCCATGTCACTAAGCAAGAGTGGGGACCCGAGTGGTAATGGCCTCAGACGATAGTATTCCCAGCTCTCTAAATGCTGCCAGGAGAAAGAAGCTCAGGCATACTGATGCTTTTAACAAATATTTATTGAATACCTGCTAAGTGCCTGGCACAAAACTAGGCACTGGAAATCCAGCAGTGGCAAGATAGGTGTGATCTGTGCTGTCACAGAGCTTATATTTTGGTGGAGGAGCAAGACTCCAGACAAACTGTGCAAGAAGCTGTGCCTGTCTCCCTTGCCCACTGGCCCAGCCCATGTGCCCTGGAAGGAGCCCTGGCCGGGAGGTTACAGACGTGGGTTCTGGTCCCATTGTTGCCGCTGACTCCCCGGGTGATGCTGGACAGGACTTTCCGTCTGTGAAATCTCCAAGCTTGTGGCTCCTCATGCCCTACTCCCAGCCTCTGAGTGAAGCAGTTAATAATTTCCTGGCATGAATAATTACCCTGATTAAGTTTTTTTTTTTTTTTTCCTTAAACCTGACTTTTCATAGGCTCTGGAGCCAAAAAATAAGGTCTTTTGATATCATCCAGTCCAAGTCTCCTCACTAAGGATGAACCCCTTGGCGTCATTTCTCCCCAGGCAGTAACTGTCTCTGCTTGCATCCTTCTGGAAACAGGGAGCTTGCTCCCTTACGTAGCAGACAATGCCCCGTGGTGCGCTGGTAAATGTTTAACAGCTGGCTCTCCAAGGTAGGGAAAACCG
This sequence comes from Cephalophus harveyi, assembly GCA_006410635.1. NCBI lineage: Eukaryota > Metazoa > Chordata > Mammalia > Artiodactyla > Bovidae > Cephalophus > Cephalophus harveyi. The sequence continues at coordinate 216,667 of SJYT01077248.1, forward strand.
GATTTGTAGTATTTGCCGATTTCCCAGGGTATAAAATACTCCCACCATGGACAATTTTAAGCTGCCTTAATATCAACCAGGTCAGGCAGTTCCTGAAAATTTTAACAATTGGCTCCTGTGAGCCAGTCAGAACCGGCTCCAACACACCACTGCCCCGCCCCACAGAGAAGCCCTGTCCAGCTTTACTTGCTGGAAGTTCTTCCTGTTATTGAGCAAAACATCTAATTGTCAGGAACTCCAGCCTGGGAATGCTGAGCTACTTCTCTGGGGTGTCATAGAACAAGGGGTCCTTTGGTCCCCTGAAGCCCTTTAGAGAATTGGAGGCATTGACCCTGTCTCCCAGTGAGAGGGGTAGTTCCTGGGCCAAATGGGGGTCAGGGTATATCCACCCTCCCTCTCAGCCGCCCTCCCTCCTCCTCTCCCCTGTTCCTCCTTCTGTCTCCCCTCCACCTTTCCCTTCCTCCTTCCATCCCCTTTCCCTTCCTTCCTCCCCACTTTCCCTTCCTCAGTGACACGACAGGACCTGCCCCGGGTGTCCAGGGACCCACGTCTGCTCACACTGCCCACCCCCTTTGGAAGGTCTTGCTGCTCAGCCTAGCCTGTCCACCTGGGAGGCTACACTGAGATGCCACCCACTTACAGAAGCCTGCCCTGACCTCCACCCCTTCCCTTCCCTCCCAGAGCCCCGCCCTCCCAGAGCCTTTATCAGTCCCTGTTTGGCACTTATCACTTTCTACCTTGGATTACAGCTATTTGTGTACACGGCTTATCTCGCTGCCAGACTGAGAGGCAGCGCGGGCTTGTTGAAAGAGCTTGGACTTTGGAGCCGTACGACCTGGCCCTGAATCCTAGCCCTGCTGCTTAGGGCTGTGAGCCTTTGGGAGCTTATACCACCTCTTGGAGCCTCAGTTTCCTTATCTGTAAAGTGGGGCTGATGATAACTACTAAGGTGGTTTGACCATTAAATGAGCTTAGAAATGTAAACCTCCTTTCCTGTTTCTGTCTGGACTGTCATCCTCTTTGGGACAAAGGTTGTGTCCAGCGTCTCTTTGTATTATCCTGGTTATAACAATAACAGTATAATAACAACAATGGCAACAATTTAGTGGCTTTGGAACTATAACTATTATTATTCCTGTTAATAGATCTGAGGCTCAGAGAGGCCAGATAAAAGCCCAAAGTCACACAGCTAGTAAGTGGGAAAGTTGAGATTTGAATCCAGGAAAATCTGCCCCACGGCCTTAGCTGTTAATGCTACATCACAGGTTCACAGTCCAAGGACCCAAAGGGGCTTCTAGAGGGATGTGGGAGGGTGTGAACCCACAGTCCACCACAGCCTGTGGACATCTTTGTCCTGACCTGTGGGGTGGGATTGGGTGTGTACAGAGATGCTCCTGGTCTGCCCTCTAGGACCTCCCAACAGGTAAGTGGTTAGTGCTGCTGAGAGGAATGTCTCTAGGTCCCTGGGGGGAAGAGGACCAAGAGGCCACTAATGGACAAGGCAATCAGAAAAGGCTTCATGGAAGAGGTGGCATTTGCCTTTGGCCTTGACGGATGAAGAAGACTTGACCAGGATGGATAGGACTGACCAGCAGGAGCAGAAGTGCAGAGGTGGGAGAGGTGCAGGAGGATTCGTTTAGGTGTCAGGCTAGACATTTCCTCTCATTCTTGAGGGTGGGATGGAGAAGACGAGGTGGACATCAGGGAAGGGGGTGTCTTCGCCCAGTCTATGTTCAGGAACAGTCGAGGGAATTGTTTTAGGGACTTTTGCCAGCACAGACCCTGAAGAGCTGAGAGCCGACTGGGCTGCTCTAGGGGCCAGGCTGGCATTTTATTTCTCTGTAATCTACTTGGAGACTCCTGAGTCCAGCTCTGCTTCCTGCTCCCGTCCATCCATTTCTCTGAGGCTCAGTTTTACCACCTGCAAAATGGGCATGAAGAATGGACCTTTTGAGCCAGTTGAAGGATGAAACAGGGCTGGTGGGAGGGACGTGCTTCACACTCCTGGGGCAGAATGTGGGTGGGAGGTGCAGGAGTTGGGGAGATGAGAAGTTAGAAGGGGGGGCAGGAGGAGAATGGCCAGTGAGAGCCAAGCCTGCCAAGTTGGCCGAGGCTGTGCCTCGTGATTCCTCCAACACCGCATGCTCCATTTTCCCAGCACTGCCAGAGGCTGCCCAGCTCTGCTGGCTTAGAAGCAACCTTCCTTCCAGGCTTCAGCGAGGACAGCTCCTGGCAGGCTCTGGGCTGACCCTGTTCCTCCGGCCAGCCTGGTTCAGCCCCACCATGCCCCCTCCAGGTAGCTCTAATTGTACTGACACATCCCTGAGGGCATTCATTGTGTGCCCTGGGCCATTTTAACTGCTTCCCTTCTATCAACTAATTGAATTCTCACACGCACACTATGATTACCCACGTTTTAAGTAAGGAGACTGAGGCCCAGAAAGGTTAACCCAGGTGGTCCCACGACAGTTCCCTGGTAGGACAGGTAAAGCCTGAGGAATGCAGACAGCCCGTGGAACCTAGAGGCAGGGCCTGTGAGATTGCCACTGGACACCATCCAGCTGTTTCCCGGCGAGAAATACCGCAATTCGAGTCCCCTCACTTTTCCTTTCTGTTCATTTCAAAGTTCTCAGGCTCCTCTGTCCACGCATATGCCCATGTGTCTGCACCACCCAGATTCACGTGGACACACACACACACACGCCCATGTGTCTGCACCTTTGATGCTTTGGTCACCCAGATTCATGTGGACATCCACACATGAGGCTCGCCATCTCAGCATCTCAGATACACACACACACACACACACACATGCACTTTTGTGTCCCTGAAATCACACACACACACAGACACACACACACACACACATGCACGCGCACTTTTATGTCTCTGAAATGACACAGTGGGGTCTGTGAACTCACATGGCACTCCCCTTTCCCCAAGTCCAACCTCTGAGGATGTCCCTCCGGCCCAGGCATCTGAATTCTTGTCTGTTCAAACCACTGACTCCAGACGTGCGCACAGAGCATCTCCTTTTTCACTGCAGGTCCCGCCCAAATCATCGCCCCTGCTTGGCTCCTTCTGTGAGAACTGGCCTGGGGGTGTGGTAGGGGCTTGGGGGTGGATGGTTACCCTTCCCCCAACTCCACAGGCTGCTGGAGAAACAGTAGGAAGAGGAGAATGAATTAATCCTGGCCTCCCCTCCCCCGGGCTCTCTGTGATGCTAATTCCCTCCGCCTTTGATCCAGCCCAGGCCCCTAACTCTGAGCGGGAGCTGGCGCTGGGCTGGCCTGAGATTAGGGCTGCCTGGGTGAAGCTCCGGGTATATCCCCCTCGAGGCAGACGGGTTTCTCCTCTGGGGAGAGGGTCTTGGGGATTAGAGCTCTGGTTACTGACCCTGGTGTTCACAATGCACTCTCTTTGCCAGAGCTTTCTCATTTTCTCTCCTCTCTGAGAGGGCCCTGGGGTTCCCATTTTACACAGGAGCAGAGTGAGGCCTGGGGTGAAAGGCCTCCTGAGGCTTCTGGGCCAGGGAATGGTGGGTCCAGACCCAGAGCGCAGGTCTTCCAATCTCCTGTTTCCACAGAGGGTCTTCGTTTATTCTGGTGACTGAAAAACAAAAGCAAGAAACCCTTGCTTTATGGAGTACTATCTGCTAAAGTATCTGCCTGCAATGCAGCAGACCCCGATTCGATTCCTGGGTTGGGAAGATCCCTTGGAGGAGGGTATGGCAAGCCACTTCAGTATTCTTGCCTGGAGAACCCCCATGGACAGGAGCCCGGAGAGCTACAGTCCATGGGGTCGCAAAGAGTCGGATGGGACTGAGTGACTGAGGTCAGCACAGTGCATGCCAGGGACTGTGTCTTCAAGCATCATTCTGCCCATTCTTCATGGCAGCTTTGTCATGGGCCCACTTCCCAGGCAAGGAAACTGCTGCCTGCCATTGTGCTGCGGTGATAACATCTGGGTTCAAACCCTGGACTGAGCTGAGCAGTTCCCTCTTGGTACAGAGAGGACACTGAGGCTCACAGAGGGGAAGGTTGAAACCCACAGAGGTGCTTGGCTGGGCATTTGTTGCCTTCCTTCCGAGCTGCACCTGGAATGACTGGAATCTTCTGTGGACTTAGTGGAACTGGGACAAGAGTCCAGCCCCTATACTGCCCTAAGCTGGGGAGAGGGCATCTGTGAGGATGCCAAGCTCAGGTAATCATGCAGAGGCATCTCAGCCAACCTGGCCTTGGAACAACCTCATAAACGTGAGCATAAACACAATTAAACCTTTTATTACGTTGTATTTTGTACATAGACTATTGTAAGTCATGAAGCAGATTAAATGAATGCTCATGACCCTGCACTTAAGAACTGGAACATTAGGGACACCGGTGAAAATCCACCCTGCCCAGTCCCTTGTTTTCCAGAGAGAAGCTGCCTGACGTTCGTTCACTGTTCCCTTCCTCTCTCTAATGCAAGGTTTTAGCACACATGAGGGATCCCTGGGCTAACTGTACTTCTGAGACATTGAATTATATGCTGCAGTTCCCTGGGAAGTGACTTCTTTAAAGGGCAAGAGGGGGAGTTCTGAGGGCCAACTCACACCCCATATGTTAGGGGTGTGACAGGAGCTGCCTCCTGCACTAGTCCCCTACTCAGGGTCTCTCTGCAGTGTGGTGGCCTGTTTTGCTCTCCCTCCTGGGAGTGCTCTGCAAAGGACACTTCTTGCTGGTACAGCCAGCAGAAGCGGGGTGGGTACCCGGGCAGCTGGGCATTGCCTGAATAAGGGCATTGCCTAAGCTGTTCCCTCCATCCATCCATTCTGCTGGGGAAGCCCAGCTTCTTCTAGGTCCTGCTCCAAGGTTCTGTTTGCTGGGAGATGTTCCCTGTGACCCCCATCCCTTCACCCTCTCCAGCAGAGTTGAATGTGCCCTCCTCTACCCTGCCAGAGCCCGTGGGCACTCCCGTCAGCTCTTATCCCAAGGCAGACGTTCTAGTAGCTCCCAACAGCAGCCTCCATTCCCAGACCCCAGGCACAGCTGGTCTCAGACCCAGGCAGATGTTCCCAGAGTGACCAAGAAGGAATCTGGGTGAAGATGACAGCAGATGGATTTCCCCGTTGGACCCCGTGGACCTGGACCGCCAGAGTCTTAGCTTGTTTGCTCCAAGACCCGTCTTAGTGGGGGATTTGAAGGCAAGGCAGGGAGGAGAGGCTTGGGGATATTGTTTACCTATTTATCCATCTGCTGTGTGTACAAGTCACATGTGCAGACCAGTGAGTACATAACTGAGTGTCCCCACTCCGACACGTGTGGTCACAGGAACGCACAAGTTCACGCACGTGCTTGCGTACGCGTGCATGCACGTGGCCTCAAGGCCACAGGTCTGTGGAGCGGGCAGGGGCACTTCCTTTTCCTGCTTTCAACTCCCCCCTCCTAGACAAGCCTATCTTTTCTCTGAGCACCACACACTCACATTTATGGAGCGCCTGCTATGTGCACGACCTGAGGGGCTGGCCTGAGCAGAGCAGGGGGCAGCTGGCCCCCGAGGGGCAGGAGTGGCACCCTCTCCTGCTCCTGCTGTCCCCCATGCCCTGGCCCTAAGGCCGGGTGCCACTGCCTCCACTTCCTCTAAGCAGACCCTGGGGGTCGGAGACCAGAAAGAGGCACCGATGAAGTCGCGGGATGTGACTGGAAGCTCTGTGGTCAGTTCCCCGTCTTGGGAGCTGGATGGTACAGGGGTTCTGGTTGGCCAGAAACCCCTGTTTCCAAGGGAAACCTCGATTGGGAGGGGCCGCCCAGAATCTTCCCAATCACTCGGCTTCTCCTCCCCACTCCCAACCGGTGGAGAGCACACTTTTTTGGGCGATGTTTCCCTGAGTGTCCTGTAGGAGGGCGCCATAACTGTTAGCACCAGCAAGGACTGAGGGCGGCTCTGACCTGAGTCAGAACAAAGTGGAGCAGAGCCAGGAGTCTGAAATGGGGACTGTCCCCAGTCCAATAGTTACATGCACATGCATACATGTGCACACACAAATACACGGATGCACACCCACACACATGCATGATCAGAGAGGCCATGGAGTTACCTAAGGTCACACATGGCCAGTGCTGGCCCTCTGCCTCCCAGCCTCGTTTGCTCCTTTAACTCAGGCTGCCCTCAAGGGGGCCTCTGGCGCCAGGGGTCCAGTTTGCCTCCATCAGAGAATTAGGGCCCCCTGGCTGAGGGAGAGGATCTTAGGGGCGGTTAGGTGCTGCTTCTGGAGCACTGTCGGCTTGTGCTTCAGGTAACGGGGACATGGGCTACGCAGCATGAATGTGGGGGCGAGGAAGGAAACGTCCCTGCTTTCTTCTCCCCAGCGCCCAAATGCAACCCGGGAGGCCATGGACGAAAGCCTCTTTTCTGCGATGAGGATGGCCTATAGCCTGGCAATCAGTTAGGAGCTGGCTCTGGATGCTGATGGCTCTGTCCACTCTGAGGATTCCTCGTTCTAGTTGCAGGGTTGTGTGCCGGCCGCCTCACCTGGCAGGAGCTAAGTCCTGAACCTGTATCAAGAGGAGGAACATAGTCATTTCTCGGTATTTGGAGATTGTGGCCCAGACCAGTGCCAGGTTATAGCAGTCAGGTGATCAGCGCTTGTTCTTGGAAGTGGCCCTGCAAGGCCAGGCTTCTCTGTGTCCAGACTGCCTAATCCACAGGACTTGGACTTGCCTCCGGGCCTCTGGAGAGCGAAGTTCTGTCTCGGTGCCACCTCACAGCTGGGCGAACTTGCGTGTGTCACCTGTCCCCTCTGGTTTCGCCATCCGCAGCCCCAGATGAGCCTATCAGTTTGAGGAGCAAGAATGACTAATTGGAAGGGTAGGGCCTTGCAAAAGCCCATGTTGGGGATGCTGGGGAGTAGGGAACATGTACTTGTTGCCCCTTGGAGGGACCTCTTCTTTCTGGCGCCCGGCTGGGCTGAGAGCTACACGTCCCTTACAGAGGTGAGAGTGTGTTCATCTGGGGACCCTCTCTGTGTCCTAAGCTACCAGGTTGGAGAGCTGTCCCTTGGGGAGGCCTCAGATTGCCCTTTCGAAGCTGCAAAGGCAGCCTGGATTCAAAGCGTCTCTCCTGGCCCTTAATTACCCTTCTTCACCCATAGGTGGAATTTCCGCTCAAAGAGCTAAAGAGCGGCATCCGCGCAGCCCCTGGGGACTGGGTTTCCCTGCCGCTTTTGTGTGACAGCCGCCAGCGTGGCAGTGGCGCGCAGCACGGGTTTCTGATTTTAATGATTTCCTGAATTCATTCTGTTTCCTACCTCAGGGAAAGGAGGAGAGGTGATCCTCTTGAAAATTCACATAATTGCTTTTATTTGATTTTTATTAAAATGCATTCAGGAATAATGTGATTGCCCCCTTTATTACGTTGTTCATCAATCTGGCATGGGGAAGCCGCCTGGAGAAAGAGGTAGGTATAGGAGCCTGATGTGCAGTGGGGAGCGGACCCAGCCCACACTGGCCGAGGGGCACTCGGGGAGCCCAGCCCCGGCTGCTCCCAACCGGGAAAGTGGGGTGATGACCCCGCTGAGCCTGCCGCATGGCGAGCTGGAGGCGTGGGAGCCGGCGCTGTGCCTGGAGTGCTGTGAGCGCGCTCTAGCGGCCCTCCCCTCCCCACCCCCTCTCGTGGGGGCCTCCCCCTCCCAACTCTGAGTCCCCAGAGACTGAGAGCTACAGGGGTCTGCCCTCCCCACATCCCTTGCCCCCACACTCCTCTTGGCTCCCCCAGTTGCCTGCACCTTTATCACAGCCTCCTTGCTGGTCTCACTGGCTGCAGACTCAAGGCCCTCAGGCCAACTTCCCACCGCCCACAGTCACGCCGCTCCTCTGCTCAGGACTCTTGGTGGCTCCCAAAGGCCCCTTTCCCGCCAAGGCCTTTTGCTTTGGGGCCTTCACCTGCAGCGTCAGATGCCTGGATCTCCTGTTGGCCCTGGTTCTGAGGATGCTGTGCTTTATACTGGGCAAGTCCCTGCCTCTCTGAGCCTCAGTTGATGGATTAAGGAAATGGGAGCACAGAGACCTTTGGGCTAGGGTCGCTGAGAATACAGAGTGGACCAGGGGCCATGTAACTCACATAGTGGGCGGGACGGGGATGGAATCACGTGACTTGACCTGGTGAGAGGTCAGCAGAGCTTAGCAAGTGCTTGAGGAGAGAGGAAGGGTGGATTCAGCCCTGGACCCCACCGAGGCCCCAGATCAGCCGAGGCGGCCAGAGGGACGGTGACAGCATTTACCTTTAGCCCTCCTGCCCTCATGCCCTGCGCGGCCCTTCCTCTCCTCCCAGTGGAGAATTCTGGATAGGACTGGGCCTAGCTTTCAGCCCAGCGGGTAACAGTGCGCACCCCCCGCCCCCACCTGCCTCTCGCTGCCCTTCTTGGGGGTAGAGTTTGTGGTTTCCAGAGGAGGGTCAGAAATGCATTTACTGGCTTCTTGGAAGCCCACTCACCCCTGAGCTCGGCACAAGCGCCAAACACCCATCCTCCCCCACCTTGTTGCCCTCTTTTAGCAGATGAGGTAACTGAAGCTCAGAGAGAGCTCAGTGACTTGTTCAGGGCAGCCTAGCTAGAAAGTGTGAGGGCTCTTGGGCATAGGAAACTGGGATGGACTAATGCCATCCCTGAAACTGTTGGTGAGACGCTTTGGGGTTTGACAGGTGGGCAAGGCCAGGTGGAGCCGCCCCGGGCCCTGGGGTGAGTGGGTGCTGTCTGCACAGCCCTCAGTCTCTCCTGGGGGGTCTGCCTCTGCTGGGTGGGCAGCGCAGGGAGTCAGGAAAGCCTGGGGATCTGGGCGTATGCATTTAGAGCCCCGCGGGATATTTTAATTTCTTCACTTAAAAAAAAAAAAAGACAAATCTTTGTGGTCTGTTTTTTTTTTTTTTTAAGTGTTTGTTTTTTCATGCAAATCATTTGGCAGTGGGTGCAGCGCAGGCAGTACATTTAGAAACTCAATTGCAGGGCTCTGGAGGGCCAGCTGGGGCCCGACCATCTGACCAGCGCCCAGTACAGGGCGTGGCACACTGCTTACTCCACTGTCTGGCCTCTCAGCCTGGGTGAAGCTGTTCCCTCCGTGAAGCCCAGGTCACGCCAAGCCTGCCGGATGTGCTTGCCCTCCGGTTCCTGATACCTGCTCCCTCCGCCTGTCTATCCTGGGACCATCTGGGTTCCCTGGGACAGCATCATATCCTGTCTTTTCAAACAGTCTGTGAGTTTGTACAAGAGGACAGGCCCAGTCCTCAGGCTTCGGGAAGGCCGTGCAGGGAGCTGGGAGAGTCCTCTAGTCTCAGCAGAGGAAGTCCCAGCCCAGAGGGGCAAAGGGGACCAACATTTTCCCCAAGACCAAAGGGTCCCCTGGGATGCGGACTTTCAGTGCTAAACTGGGACATCTCCATCATGCCACCTAGGGCTACTTGCTCAGGGCCCCCACAGCCCTGAACCTCCTGATTCCTAGGCTGACTCCATGTCCTAAGGCTGTCCTATGGACAGTCAGCACCTTCTTTTGGGGAAACACTGAACCCCTTGGGTCTCCAAGAGACTGGCCCCAGGCCAGGGATGCATGCCTACACAGGGACCACCAACCTTTGAGCCTCTGGCTGGTTCCTGCATCCAGGGTAAGGGCCTGCCCCAAGGCAGGGGGGGATGCTTGAGCTTTGTAATCCTGTGGCCGAGTGCAGGTGGGGCTGAGTGCTACCTCGGGGATCTCAGACACCCACCCCCCAGCTCCCCGGTTGCAGGGGCTGAGGAGGGGCTGAGCCTTCCTCCACTGCTCCCCGGGCCCTGAAGAGCAGAGCTCCTTATCAGATCTCGGTTTCCCTCCTCTCTGCTGCCTCGGTCTGGCCTCCGCCCCCGGTAGCTCTTTCCTCTCTGAAGCTCCTTTTCCCGTCACCAACACGCAGCCTACAGAGATGTTGGTTTCTGTTGCTTTTTAAAAAATGTTTCCTTTTGGCGAGGGCGGTGAGGGGTTGTTTACTGGGCCTGCAAAGCCTCCCTGTGGGCTGTGGCTGTGGGTGGGTTTGAGGCCAAAGGCTGCACCCCCAGCCCAGAGCCTCTGAATCCAGTGCAGAGGCAGCGAGTGTGGAATAGACACCTGCTGTGCGCCCAGCTCCAGGCCGGCTCGGCAGCACCTACCTGGTGTTCACACTCCCTCAAGAACCGCTCGGCAGCACCTACCTGGTGTTCACACTCCCTCAAGAACCGCTCGGCAGCACCTACCTGGTGTTCACACTCCCTCAAGAACCTGTGCCTTGTAGGGAGCTTTATTCTCCATTTTCCACAGGAGGTGGCTGAGCCCCAGATCCCTGGATTGATGGTCTGGGCTCTGCCCACCACACTGGTCTGCCTTCAGAGTTCACCATTCGACCTCTTCCTTCCTTCCCTGCCTTTCCCCAAGCACACAGGGCCCAGGCTCTCCCCAGCCGAGGGACACAGCTTCCTGAAGCTTCCTTTCTGGCGTCGTGGCCCCTCTGTAGGTAGAGCATGACTTTAACTGCATCGCCAGAGCTGGATTTGAGTTTCAAGTTGCTTGACCGCGCTGAGCATCAGATGGCTTAGCCATCAATTGAGAAATTCGGAGAAATCCCTGAGAGAGCTTGGTGGACCCTGAAAGCTATTGAACATGACACTGGGGCCTCTGTCTGTCTATCAGGGCCTCAGGTCAGGAGGACTGGCAGAGGTGGTGGGGAGCTTCTGAAGGTGGGTGAGCAAGCGACCACCATAGTTAAGACCATGCTCCTGGAGGATCCTGTAGGCTTCAGTGTGGGTGAAGACTGCAGGGGAGAAGTGGAGGCTGGGGAGCCATTGAAGGACTTTGATTTCCTTTTCAAAAAAGAAAGGTGATGTTCTCCCCACCCTGCACCCTCACCCACATTCATGCTTCCACAACCAGGAGCAAGATTCAGGAAGGCCAGGCCATGATGGTACACCAGGCTCCTGCCCCGGACAGAGTCCCCACCCTTGGGATCCTCCCAGCTTCGGCTGTCAAGTCCTGAGGTTTTGAGGTCCTGAACCCTAGCCCACCCTGGTGACCAAGTGTGAGATGGTATGTTGTCTCCCTAACCATCCCAGTGTCTCTTGGGTTATTGCCCTACTCTTTGCAACCCCATGAACTGCAGCACACCAGGCTTCTCTGTCCATCACTATCTCCCTGAGTTTGCTCAAACTCAAGTCCATTGAGTCAGTGATGCCATACAACCATCTCTTCTTCTGTCACCCCCTTCTCCACTTGCCCTCAATTTTTCCTAGCATCAGGGTCTTTTTCAATGAGTCAGCTCATTGCATCAGGTGACCAAAGTATTGGAGTTTCAGCTTCAGCATCAGTCTTTCCAATGAGTATTCAGGATAGATTTCCTTTGGGATTGACTGGTTTGATCTCTTTGCTGTCCAAGGGAGTCTCAAAAGTCTACTCTAGCACACAGTTTGAAAGCATCAGTTCTCCAGTGCTCAGCCTTCTTCATGGTCCAGCTCTCACATCCGTACATGACTACTGGAAAAACCATAGCTTTGACTATACGGACCTTTGTCAGTAATGTCTCTGCTTTTTAATACGCTGTCTAGGTTTGTTATAGCTATTCTTCCAAGGAGCAAGTGTCTTTTAATTTCGTTGCTGCAGTCACTGTCTGCATTGATTTTGGAGCCCAAGAAAATGAAATCTGACACTGATTCCACATTTTCCCCATCTACTTGCCATAAAGTGATAGGACTGGATGCCATGATCTTAGTTTTTTGAATGTTGGGTTTTAAGCCAGCTTTTTCTCTCTCCTCTTTCACTTTCAATGAGAGGCTCTTTAGTTCTTCAGTCCAGGCCCTTCTGAGAGCCATGGTTTCCATTTCTCACTGACCTCTGTCCACTGGCTTCCTAACTCTCTTGCTCCAAGTCTCCCCAGACTAGCTGAGCCCTGGAGAGAACTCCCTCCGACTCCTCACCTTATAGGTGAAGAGATCCCCCAGAGCAGGGCAGCAGCTGTGCATCTGTGTGCAGTTTCCCCACCACACCTCTGCAGCTGGGACAGGGAGGGAAGGATGATGCAGGGAAGGGGGGAGCAGGGGCTTCTCTTCTTGTGAATGGCGCGCCTTTTTTGTGCTGTGAACCATTCCCCTGGCATGCATCTCTCTCTGAGTGACGTGGGCATTCTCAAAGATGAACAATCCTGGGCCACCTGTGTCGGGTTTCCCTGGGGATAAGCCACTGCTTGGAGGCGCTGAGCAGGCTGGGACCCTTGAGGAAACTTTACTGTTTCTCCTTTCCTGAAATTTGTCGGCTGGAGCAGGGGAGCACGTTTCCCTGGGTCCATTCAGGCTGCTGTAACAGAATACCACGGAACAGGGAGCTTATAAACCAGACATTTACTTTACTTTTCACAGTTCCAGAGGCTGGGAAGCCTTCAAGGAGCTGGCAGATTCCGTGTCTGGTGAGAGCCTGTGTCCTGGTCCATAGACAGCTGTCTTCTGGCTGTGTCCTTACGTGGTGGAAGGGACGAGGGAACTCTCTGTGGTGTCATCTAATAAGGACACTAATCCCATTCATGGGGGCTCCACACTCAGGACCCGATCACCTCCCCACAGTCCCACCTCCTAATACCATCACTCTGGGGGTTGGGACTTCAGCCTATAAATTTCCAGAGGAAGCGTTCGGACCACAGCAGTCTTGTTCTGGCAGAGGTGCTTTAATGGCAGGAAAGTAGAGTGTTTAAGGAGAAGGCAATGGTAGCCCGCTCCAGTACTCTTGCCTGGAAAATTCCATGGACGGAGGAGCCTGGTAGGCTGTAGTCCATGGGGTCGCGAAGAGTCGGACACGACTGAGCGACTTCACTTTCACTTTTCACTTTCATGCATTGGAGAAGGAAATGGCAACCCACTCCAGTGTTCTTGCTTGGAGAATCCCAGGGACGGGGGAGCCTGGTGGGCTGCCGTCTATGGGGTCGCACAGAGTCGGACACGACTGAAGCGACTTAGCAGCAGCAGCAGCAGCAGAGTGTTTAAGGGCTTCCCTGGTAGCTTAGATGGTAAAGCGTCTGCCTACAATGTGGGAGACCCCGGTTCAGTCCCTGGGTTGGGAAGATCCCTTGGAGAAGGAAGTGGCAACCCACTCCAGTATTAATGCCTGGAAAATCCCATGGACCGAGGAGCCTAGTGGGCTACAGTCCATGGGGTCACAAAGAGTCGGACACGACTGAGCGACTTCACTTCACTTCACTTCAGAGTGTTTAAGCCTTACAGCCTCGTTCTGGGCTTTGTACCCATTTCCAAGACAGGTAAACTAAGATCTAAAGGGAGCGCCCAGATGTGCTTGGACTTTTGACCAAGAGGGAGAGTCTCTCTCTGCTGGCCTCCAAAGCAGGGCTGCCCTAGTGCTTCCTCTGCCCTCAGCGTCTGGCTGGCATGCAGTCTCTTGCACAAGAGGAGGGATGCTGTCCTTGCTGACCCTGTGCCTGTTCTCGTGATGTGGGGCTCTTCTGCTGCCCACATACTCTTCCCAGTAATAAAATACTTCTCTAGCTAGTTCTAATTTTAACTCTCATCAAGATCTGCACTGCCTACAAGATCGGCAACCAGATACCCGGAGGAATGTACCTGCCTCACTGACTCTCCCAGTGATGGAGGGCAGGGAAGGAGTGTTCACCCTGCTTTGCTGTGTGATCTTCCCCAAGGCTCTTACCCTCTCTGGGCCTCTCCTACATCACCAGCAGTGCCTGCTTTGTGGGATTGCAGGGATCAAAGGATATCAGTTCAGTTCAGTTCAGTTCATTTGCTCAGTCATGTCCAACTCTGCGACTCCATGAATCGCAGCACACCAGGCTTCCCTGTCCATCACCAACTCCTGGAGTTTACTCAAATTCATGTCCATCGAGTCGGTGATGACATCCAGGTATCTCATCTTCTGTCATCCCCTTCTCCTCCTGCCCCCAATGCCTCCCAGCATCAGGGTCTTTTCCAATGAGTCAACTCTTCGCATGAGGTGGCCAAAGTATTGGAGTTTCAGCTTCAGCATCAGTCCTTCCAATGAACACCCAGGACTGATCTCCTTTAGAATGGACTGGTTGGATCACCTTGCAGTCCAAGGGACTCTCAAGAGTCTTCTCCAACACCACAGTTCAAAAGCATCAATTCTTCGGCGCTCAGCCTTCTTCACAGTCCAACTCTCACGTCCATACACGACCACTGGAAAAACCATAGCCTTGACTATGATCAATGCAAAGAAACAGAGGAAAACAACAGAATGGGAAAGACTAGAGATCTCTTCAAGAAAATTAGAGATACCAAGGGAACATTTCATGCAAAGATGGGCTCAATAAAGGACAGAAATGGTATGGACCTATCAGAAGCAGAAAATATTAAGAAGAGGTGGCAAGAATACACAGAAGAACTGTACAAAAAAGATCTTCATGATCCAGATAATCACGATGGTGTGATCATTCACCTAGAGCCAGACATCCTGGAACGTGAAGTCAAGTGGGTCTTAGAAAACATCACTACGAACAAAGCTAGTGGAGGTGATGGAATTCCAGTTGAGCTATTTCAAATCCTGAAAGTACTGCACTCAATATGCCAGCAAATTTGGAAAACTCAGCAGTGGCACAGGACTGGAAAAGGTCAAAGGATATGGGTCCAGGGAATTGGAAGCCCTTTCTGTGGACCAACACTGGGAAGCCACGTTCTATATGTTTAATTTGCCTTTACAGCAGCCTTAGACGTCCAACATAGAGTGGGCTTCGTGGACCACTTACTGTCCATCCATTGTCTGAGGGGGTACTGTGCAGGAGGATTTTTGCAGATATTTTATAGGATGATGGCCAGGCCTTTGTATCCTTTTACCTGGGGGTTTGGGGGCTAAAGCAGAAAATGCTCCAGGACCAGAGCTTTCTCTTATCATTTCAGACAAGATGCTGTAAGATGACCTGGAAGGTCTTCAAGGGACAAGACACTGAGGAGGGCGGGACAGACTGGGAAGGAAGGTGGGTAAAAGAGACACAGACCTGAGTGTGTGACCCAGGCTCAGTCTGCCTGGGAGGTCAGTCCTGAACCTGGTCCGCCAGAGCAAGACACCACAGGACATCAGAGGCACACAGTCTTGGGGCACGAGAGCCTCCTCGGTGTCCAGGACAGAGTGGCCACAGCTCTTGCTGCTTCCTGGGCACCATGGAGTCTCCCACTTCCTGAGGCCGAGGGTAATAGCCCATTGATGATGGAGGCGAGGTTGTCAGAATTGAGTTTCTTGAAAGAAAAATCCAGAATGTGCTATTTCTTGCAGCTGTACATTTGGTATGCGTCGCGTCCTGGTAATAGTTCTGTCAGACCCACTGGAGAGATGAGGAAAGTGAAGCTCAAGAGACTTTATGATTGTTCAGAGACATCTTGCTTGGGACTGGTGGATCAGACCCCGGAACCTTGGTTTGTTGATGTGAAAGCCTCTGCAGCTTTTGCCTTCTCTCCTCCTTGACTGGCAAGACCACCCCACAGGGACAGATGGAACAATAAGGCCAACTTGGGCAAGTGACATAGCTAGGCAGGGAGGGAGGACGACCCAGTCTGTACTTCGACACTAAGCTGCCCGCCTCTGAGTCCAAGTTGCCCATCCAGTATCTCTTCTTCTCCAGCCTAGGGCCACCCACACCAGGGCTCCAGACCCTCTGTCCATCATGGAGAAGTTCTGACCTCCTCACCTGCTTCCCATTGCCCTTGCTTGCTGCGCAGTCTGCCCTGGACCCACTGAAGCCATGTCTCAATCCCAGAGGTGGCAGCAGGCACAACCTTGGCCCTGCCCAGGCCTCCCATGGGCTCCTCCTCCCCATGGGCGCTGGGCCTGGGGCGTGACATCCACCGGCTCAGCCTGACATTCGGTGGGTGGGGTCACATTTTTTATCAGCAGATCCGAGGTCAATGTTGTTGATTTCTAGCATTTCTTTGTGATTCTGTTTTTTTTTTTTTTTTGTGATTCTGTTTTTAGAATGTCCATTTGCTTGTATTATCCATCTGTTTTTCCATGTGGCCTACTTTTTTCATTAGAGGACTTAGCATATTAATCATAGCTATTTAAAATTCCTGGTCTGGTAATTCCAATCTTTCTGCCATATCTGAAGCAGGTTCTAATGCTTGCTCTCTCTTCAAAACTATTTTTCCCCTTTTATTGAATCTTGTAATTTTCTTTTTTTCACTGAGAGCCTGACTTGATGTACTAGATAAAAGGAATATGGCATGGTTCCCACAGAGGTTTCTGCTCCAGTAAGTTGTGATGCTCTGTATCTGCCTTATCTGCCTGTTTGTCTCTCCAAGTTTTTGAGGCAGTGGTTTGCCCTATGACATCAGTTCTCTGACTGATGTAAGAAGGATTGCTGACTTCCAGTTTGTTTTGCCTTTTTCTTGTTTTGCAGATGGGAACCAGGACTTCCAAGTTCATTATATGCCAGGTTGGACACTGGAACTCTGATATCTATTTGTCTTAACACATTTTCTTGCAAATAATCTTCGGTCCACTGAGTAACCTTGTTACTTTTGTTTAAAAAAAAAAAAAATCAGTTGGTCACGAGTATGTGAGACTATTTTGAAACTTTATTCTGTTCTGGTGATCCACATGTTTTTTCCTACACCAATACCATACTCTGTCGATTACTGTAATTGTATAGTAAGTCATAAAATCAGCAGTGTAAGTCCTCCAAATTTGTCCTTCTTTTTCAAATTTGTTTTTTGACATTATATGTTCTTTCCATTTTCATGTAAGTTTTAAAATCAGCCTACTAATTCTTATTTATAAGAAAGTCTGCTCTAATTTTTCATTTGTTGGTCTTTTGGTAATAAATTTGTCTCGTGTTCAGTTAAGTCGCTCAGTTGTGTCCGACTCTTTGTGACCCCATGAATCGCAGCACCTGTCCATCACCAACTCCTGGAGTTCACTCAGACTCACGTCTATCGAGTCAGTGATGCCATCCAGCCATCTCATCCTCTGTCGTCCCCTTCTCCTCCTGCCCCCAGTGCCTCCCAGCATCAGAGTCTTTTCCAATGAGTCAACTCTTCGCATGAGGTGGCCAAAGTACTGGAGTTTCAGCTTTAGCATCATTCCCTCCAAAGAAATCCCAGGGCTGATCTCCTTCAGAATGGACTGGTTGGATGTCTCATGTTGGTATCAGGGTAATCCTAACCTTACGAAAATGTTGGGAAGGATTCCATCTTCCTCTGTATTTTGAAAGACTTTATGTTTGATTGGTATTATTTCTTACTCAAATGTTTGATAAGATTCTCTGTGAAGCTATATTGGTCTGGAATTTCCTTTGTGGGAAGGTTTTATGAAATAAAACGTATCTATCACAGATACGGAAGTATTTATGCTTTCTGTTTCTTCTTGTGTCAATTTTGGTAATTTTGCTTTTCAAGGAATTTTATTATTTCACTTAAGTGACCAAAGTTATTTTCTTGAAACTGTTTAAAATATTTTTTACTGTCTTTTTAACATCTGTAAGAGCTGTAGTGATAAACCCACTTTGATTACTAATATTAATAATTTATGCTTTATTTATTTTTTCTTGATCAGTTGAGCAAGAAGTTTATGATTTTTAATTATCTTTTGAAAGCATATACTATTGGTTTCATCAGGTTTCTTTAATATATGTCTGTTTCCTAGTTCACTGATTTTTTTTTGCTCTTTATTATCTCCTTTTTCTACTCACTTTGGTTTTAGTTTGGCCCTCTATTTTCAAACTTCCTCAGGTGAGTCAATGGTGTGTTAGCAGTCCTCAAGACCACCCTCAGGTTCAGTGATTTTCTCGGAGGGCTCACAGGACTCAGCAAATGGTCATAATCACTGCTAAGATTTATTACATCGAATGATACAAAGCAATATTGCAAAGAGAAAAGGCACATGGTGTGAAGTTCAAAGGACATAAGGCACAAGCTTCCAAGCATCTACAGTGGCCACACAGCTTGCTCTTAATTCCCCCAGCAAGGGGGGGAGCTGTGATGACACAGGTGAAATGCGGTTTACGAGGAAGCTCCTTGGAGACCCAGTGCCTAGGATTTTTATTGGGGGTTGTCATACAGGTGAAACAGGAGAGTAAAAAAGCTGGCTTAAAACTCAACATTCAAAAAACTAAGATCCTGGCATCTGGCTCCGTCACTTCGTGGCAAATAGGTGGGGAAACGATGGAATCAGTAACAGACTTTATTTTCTTGGGCTCCAAAATCATTGCAGACAGTGACTGCAGCCATGAAATTAAAAGACACTTGCTCCTTGAAAGAAAAACTATGACAAACCTAGATAGTATATTAAAAAGCAGAGACATTATTTTGCAGCAAATGTCTTTATAGTCAAAGCTATGGTTTTCCCAGTAGTCATGTATGGATGTGAGAGTTGGACCATGAAGAAGGCTGAGTGCCAAAGAATTGATGTTTTTGAACTGTGGTGTTGGGGAAGACTTTTGAGGGTCCCTTGGACTGCAAGGAAATCAAACCAGTCAATCCTAAAGGAGGAAATCAACCCTGAATATTCATTGAAAGAACTGATGGTGATGCTGAAGCTATAGTACTTTGGCCACCTGATGCAAAGAGCTGACTCATTAGAAAAGACCCTGATGCTGGAAAAATTGAGGGCAAGAGGCGAGGGAGATGACAAGAGATGGATGGCATCACTGACTGAATGGATATGAGTTTAAGCAAACTCAGGGAGACAGTGATGGACAGATAAGCCTGATGTGCTACAGCTCATTTTATGATTTTCATTCATCTGTCTGCTGTTTTCTCTTAAATCCTTAAATATTTTTATAATAATTATTTCAAGTCATCTAAATTCTGGCATATAGATCTGTTTCCATTGAATTCTTCTCCTGGTTGTGGATTGCATTTTTATGCTTTCTTATGTGTCTATGATTTTTTGTTTGGATGCTGGACATTTTGATATTCTATTGCTGTTTGGAATTTATTGTCTTCTTTTAAAGAGCATTAAAGATATTGCTTTGGCAGGCAGCTAGTTTGCTTATGGATCAAGTTGCTCCTTCTAAGGCTTATTTTTAAGCTTTATTAAGCTGATCAGTGAGGGCTTTCTGCTCTGCTCTGGCTGGTTGGAACTCAAAGTCTTTCAGCTCTGTGTGAGCTCTGCAAGTTGTTAAATCCATCGGTCCCTGGTAGTAATATTTCTCTGATAGTTGGTCCTTGCCTGGTCTCATCACATCTCACGCCAAACACACACTTTATAATTAATTCTAAAGCTCAGGAAGACTTCTGTGCAGATTTCTGGAATTTTCTCTTCCTATCTGCCTTCTCTTTGGTACTCTGCTCACAACTTCCTACAGCCTCAGCCTCCCTGTCCTCCAACCTTTGTCTCATCAGCGCAGTGAGACTGCTGTGCTTTACTTGGAATCTCTCTCTGTGTTCAGTGGCCTGGAATGTGTGTCCAATTGAGAGGATCATAGAGCTTACCTCGTCTGTTACCCTTCTCTTGGGAATCGCTGACCTGTGCCTCTATGTGGAAATAGGGGTTTCTGTATTTCTTCAGTTTTCTTTTAAGTTTCCTTTTCCTTTTCATGTTGCTGGTTCTAGTCTGATTATCAGTTACTCTGTCGTGGTTAGGAGTGGAGAGCATTGACTCCCATCCTGTGTTCATGGTGAACAGAAACTCAGCAGGAAGAGATGTGGAGGGGCATTCTAGGAGAAGTGGCTGCCTGGGGGAAAGTTGTGGGTGTGGGGCATGTTCAGGGATGGTATTTGTGGTATGTTTGTGGGGACGGTTACCGGCGGGCAGAGGGATAGGCAGGAATGCATTTGTAAAGGACCTGGAATAACATCTAGGAGTTTGCACATTATCCTGGAGGAAGTCTTCAGGAGGCTACAGCAAGTAATAATTATAAACTTAACAAACAATAACGTAGCTGATTTATCTTCGTGTGCCAGCCAGGCACTTCTGTAAGCTTTTTCCATGGATCATTTCATTTAGCTCTTTGCCAGCTCATGAAAGACAACAATGGTACTTGGAACTGCCCCGTGTTTTTCTGAGCACTTTACACAGTCACCTCATTTAGTCCTCAGAATAACACTATGTGGTAGGGGCTGTAACTGTGCCTGTTTTACAGATCAGGAAGCCAAAGCACAGAAAGGATAAACGACTGATGGCCACAAAGAGAATAAGTAGCGATTAGAGATGGTTTTCCTCTCTGCCAAAATACTCTCTTAACATTATTATAATAATAATCTTTTAAAAATAAATCTATTTTGTTTATTATTATTGGCTACACCTGTGGTTTGTAGGATCTTAGTTCCCCAGCCAGGAATTGAATCCATGCCCTTGGCAGTGAAAGCAAGGAGTCCTAACAACTGGACCACCAGAGGAATTTCCAATAATGTTCTTAAAGCTGCCTTTGGGCCATCTAGGTGTCTGTGGTGCCCCATTCCCTGCAAAGACTGTGAAGGCGAGGGTGTGTGGCTGCTGCGCCTGGTGGACAAGGCATTGCCATGTGGTCAAGTGGTACCTGTGATAACTTCAGATCACGTCTGCACATTCTTCAGCACCTTCCACGGGAAGGTGGACTCTAATCTCCCTCCACTTCTGGCTTAAGTGACTCACTTCTAATAAACAGAATGTGGCTGAAATGATGCCCCGTGACTTCTGAGGTTGGTTATAAAAAGACAGCTCTGTGTCTTCCTCACTCGTTCTCTATGACATATGACTTGGGAGTCCCAATCTATTTTCTGTCCCTGAAGTTTTGCCTTTTCTAGAATGTTATGTGAATGGCATCATCCCGCATGTCATCTGTTGTCTGGCTTGCTTTAGCTGGTATATTGCTTTTGAGGTGCATCCATGTGCTGTCTATATTGGTACTTTGGTCCTTTTTATTTTGGCGATGTTTTGTTAATCCACACATCTGATACTCATTTGTCCATCCCAGGGCTGGTTACCCAACAGTTGCCCAATAGATAGATGTTGGGTAGCCAAGGAGGTGAATGGAGGCCAAAGACAAGGACTTTGCAAATCTTTTAAAGCCAGGCTTTGATGGGGATTGGAGAAGGCAAGGTGGTGATGCTTTCCCAAGACTCATTTGTCATTCATTAATTCACAGATGCTTATTGAGTATCTACTCTGTGCCAACTGTTGTGCTAGGCTGTAATGAACAGTCCCTGCCCACTCCAGAGCTGACTGTTGAGCTGAGAGGACAAATAACTCACCAAGCAGTTAACACCAAGGGAGATCAGTGCTGGGAGAAAGAAAGACAGAGCAAGGTGGGAGATGGGGGCGGGGGGCAGAGCAAGGGTATTGTGAGGCAGACCGCAGGGCAAGGAGGTTGGGGTGGACAAGGCTTCCTGGGGAAGCCAAGGTCTGAAGGAGGTGGCGCTTTCTGGATTGTGGAGGAGGAAAGGGTGTGCCTGGCGAAAGGACCGAGGCCAGTGTGAATGTGGAGAGAAGTCAAATTTGGGGCTGGGGAGGTGGTCCTAGGGCTCATATGTTGCATCAGTGAGTTTGGCTTTTCTTCTAAAGACAAAGGGGATCCATTGAAAGACTTTAAGTTGCAAAGTGGTATTAATTAGAGTCTCTACTTCAGAGTGGAGAAAGACTTTGTGCATAAGTGCAGAGAGGAAAACCAGTCGGGGTGTTGTAAGTATTCCAGGTAAGTGGTGGTGGTGACCTGCAAGGGTAATGGGAAGCAGAGATTTTTAGATCAATCTAGGGGTAGATTTTCCAGAATGTAGCCACTAATTTTATGTGGGGAGGAAGCAGAATGTATTAAGACTAGATGTGGGGCTTGGGCAACTGGGTCCCTGGAAGGGGAGCATGTAAGGAAGGGGCAGGAGGTATAGAGATGATGCATGCATGTGGGCACTGTTGAGGTTAAAGAAGTCCAAGTGGAAAGTCCAGGAGGCAGTGTGGAGAGGGAACTGGCTGGACATGCAGAATTGGAAGGCATTGGCATGGATGAGGGAGCAGATGAGTGTGCCTGTAAGAGCATGAAGAGTGTGGAGGGCCAAGGGCTCAAGACAGAGACCTGAGGAACGCCAGGATTTAAAGAGAAGGGAAAGAGGTGTCCACACAAGGCCAAAGGAAAAGTGGGAAATAGGAGTGCAGACCAAGAAGGGCTGGAGGAGCCGGAGGGTGAGCGCTGAAAGGCGAGTTGGTGCTGCTCAAGGCCATCAGATAAAGGGCAGGGCTCAAGCGTGGCCAGCCCCTGGTGACCTAAGAGATGACCCACTTAAAGGAGTGGAAGGAGCAAAAGCCGGAGCGCTGGAAGTGGTGAGGAGTGGGTGGCAGGGAGGCAGCTTGGAGCGTGGCCTCTCTGTCTTTGCTTGCAGTTTGGTTGCAAAAGGGTAGGGGCCGGTGAGCCAAGGCTGGAGCTGGTGAGGGACGTAGGATCCAGGGAGAATTTTAGATGAGAGCAGCCTGGATTTGTTTAAGCACTGATTCAGAGCAGCTAGTAGAGAAGGGTGTTCCGGTTATCTACTGCTGTGTAACAAACCACCCAAGCTGTAATGCCTTAAAACAACAACCGTTTATTTTCTCTCACAATTCTTGGAATGACTGGGCTCTGCTGGCTCACCTGGGGCCGCAGTCACCTGCAGGTTTGACCAGGACATCAAGGTGGCCGATCACGTGGCTGGTGGCTGGTGCTGGTCCTTGTTGAGAATTTGGGCTGAGACTGCTGACTGGAACATCATGATTCTTCTCCGTGCGGTCTTTCCGTCTTGGTTGGGCTTCATACAGCATAACAGCTGCCTTCCAAGAGGAGTATTCCAAGTGCTCCAGTGAGGCTGCAGATATCTTAAGACCCAGTTGTGGAAGTTACCCCATGTCACTTCCACCACATTCTACAGGTCTAAGCAAGTGGCAGGCCAGCCTTGATTCAAGAGGATGGGGGCGGTAGACTCTTCTTGATGGGAGGAACTGTGAAACATTTGGGCAATCTTTAATGTAACTCAGGAAAGGGGGAAACTTTGAGGGAATAGCTGATGGATCCATCAAGAAAATGGCAAAGCTGGAGCCCAGGGCACATGCAGTGTGATTGGCTTTAGAAAGAAGTGTTAGAATGGGGTTCCAATGACAATGGGGCATCGTCATCTTATACTTTGTCAAGGTCTGAGCCCGTCAACCAACCACAAAGTTCCAGATTATGAAAACCACTTTGAACTTCTCCTTCCTTTGTAGGAAAGCAGAGAGACTCTTATCTTAGTGTCTCAACACACATTATTGAGTTCTAATATGTGGCCTTAATCAATTCTTCCAGAGGGCAATATCGTGAGGCCCATTTTACAGGTGGAGCAACTGAGGCTCAGCAAATCTCTCTCCATCTTTGAGTGTGTGTGTATGTGTTGATTTCTCTGTTCTCTCTAATGAGCATGATAACCCCTTAGAGGAGGGACCCCATAATGGATGTGGAGTGAAATTCTCACCCAGCAGAGGGGATCAGGCAATGGGGGGCACCAGCTTAGACCCCGGCAGCCTGAGGGTCTCTTGGGCAGGAATGGAGGCTGGGGCTGTGAGGTTTGAGCCCCTCAGGACTAGAAGTCAGGGGGTGAAGAAGAGAAGGTTGACTGCAAAAACCTGGACTAGTGACCACCATTCCCGCCACCCTAATCATGCACTCGTGATATTAATAAAAATAATTTATGTCATGTGACTGCTTTTTAACTAGCTGCTTTCAAGACTTAAGACCAGGATTATAAAAGGCATGCATTTATAAATTATTAGCCCAGAGCTCATAAGCACATATACTTTGGGGAACACTTTGGTAGCACTTTAAATTAATTTATTGTCATTCATTCCAGCTGTCTGTGATGTAAACCTTCAGCTATAAATTTGTACCATCATCTGACACACCATTAACTAAGGTGCTGCCCGAGCCAGAGCACATAATAAAACATTGGAGTACAATTTCTGTAGGGACACACAGCTCCCCTCTCCTTCCTTTCCTCTCTTCTTTTTCCCATCCCCTCTCTTCCCCTCTCCTCCCCTCTCCTTTTAATGATAAGCAACATGGAGAGAAGGCAGGTGATTGAGAGTTATGTTGACAAGGAAATCAAGGCAGGTGAGACCCACTCTGCCCTGCGGCCAAGCACAGAGCTCATGGGGTTTCACCCCACTGTACAGACAGGAGAGCAGAGGTCCCGAGAAAGCATGGGTGTGTCTAAGATCACCCAGCCAGCAGACACCACAGGCTTCATCCTACCCTAATTCCTCCTTGGCAGGAAGGCTGAGTCTCTGCTCCTGAGAATTTTGGCCTGGGCCTGAGTGACCCCCTGAGCTCAGAAGAAAAGTAGGAATGGGGAATAAGATTTCTTCGAGAGGAGTTTCTGGTGAGGCAATCAGAAAAGCATTCTGGGGATGGTAGACACAGAGAAGGAGTGAATTGGGGAGGGGGAGTTACTCCCATGAATACTACTTTTAAACACTGGAAAGGCTTGTTTTGAGGGGGCCCAGAAGGAGAGAGTTGGCACAGTGGAAAGCAGCCCTGGGGGACAACTTGGATCCCATGAGGAGGGATTTGGTAATGATAAGAGCTGGCTGAGGCTGGTGGGAGCTCCCTGTCACTGGAAGGATGCAGCTGGAGGGCTTCAGGGGACATAGATCCATGTATTAGTTTCCTATTGCTGCTGTAACAAATGACCACGGAAGTCATGGCTTCAAAGGATACACATTTGTTATCTTATAGTTCTTTTGAGGTCAGAACTCTAAAATGGAACTCACTGGGCTAAAATCAAGGTATCAGAAGGGCTACATGTCTTCTTGAGACTTCCAGGGGAGACTCCGAGTTTTTGTCTTTTCCAGCTTTTACAGGCTGTCCCTTGACTCGTGACCCCTTTCTCCATCTTCAGATCCAATGACCTTAGGCTGTGTCCCTCTCAAGCTTCCATCTCATCTCCCTGCTTCTCTCATCTGCCTCCCTCTTCCACTCTATGTACCTTTGTGACTACATCGGACCCACCTGGATGGTCCCAGAACATCTCGCCATCTCAAGGTCAGCTGATCAGCAACCTCAGTTCCATCTACAAGCTTATTCCTGTAACCAACATATTCCTGTAACCAACATATTCCTAGGTTATGGGCACTAGGATGTGGACATTTTGTTGGTAAGTTGCCAAGTCGTGTTTGACTTTTTGTGACCTCATGGACTGCAGCATGCCAGGCCTCCCTGTCCCTCATCATGGGGGTGTGATTACTCCACCTGTCACAGATGGGGGGTAAGGTCTCTGAGATCCCCCTTACCCAGAGAAATTTTCTAATCCGGAGCCAAAGGATATTGTGTCGTTTCTCTTGGGTAAGATAAGGTATGAGGTAGAAGAAAGAGGGAGAGGAAAAGGAAACAAAAGAAAGAGGAGGCAGGGCTTGGAGGCAGGGCAGGAGAGGAAAATGGGGCAGGAGCAGTAGCGGAAGAAAGAGGAGGAGGTTGAAAAATTGACCTTTATCCCGCATCACATGGATTCAGTCACTCAATATATGGTCAGGCTGAGCGTCAGGAACTTGAACTCCAATTCTAGTCCTGTGATGTGACTAGAAGCCAGTCTGCTCCCTGCTCTCACTGGCTTCAGTTTCTCCCTTGGTCCTGGCCTTCGATGGTTCTCCAAATTACCCGTCTGAAATGAGCCACATTGAGGAGGTCACAGAAAGGCTATACTGGGGCCAGGCCAGTGGGGACATCTGGTGGGGATGTCCCAGAAGGGCTACCTGGCAGGGCGGAGGCAGCATCCACCCCCAGGAGCCAAATGGCCATGACTGCCCGCTGAAGAGAGAACCATGGCCCCTAATGGTCCATGAACTCCATGTCCTAACTGCAGGGGGCTGGGAGTTTGCCCTCCTTGACCCGTCCAGCTCCCTTGCCTCCCCTGTCCCAACCAGGCCTCCTTGCCTTCATCCCCAGAGCCCTAACCTTCCTGAGGACCAGTCCTGGGAGGGTTCTGGGACAGCTTGCGGGGAGCCTGTTAGAAGTTGGGTGTTCTGGGCTGACAATCGTGGCATCATCTCTCTCTGGAGGGCAGGGGCTGGGTCTTTCTAAAACCTCATCTGTCCACCTCCCTCATTTCTCTCAAATACTATTGGTGAGGTCCTTAGCTTGAGTAATAACAGTACTTATCCCCAGGGCTTTGGACAAGGTGGAGTGACTGTCATTTTAATAAATGGCTCGGTGGGACAGGGTCTGGCATGTAACGAGAAGTAAGTGGTGGGTGGTGGCCTTCCCATCAGTGTTGCCCCTGGGCGAGCCATGTCCCTCCATTTCTCCAACATGCCGTCCTGATTGAGGTTTCCTGGGGACCCCAGCTCAATAAGTGCAGGTCTCAGCTCTGGGGCTTCTCCTGATGTGACCAGGCCTTTGGGGTTGATATGTCTGTCCCCTTCCTGTCTTGCTAGTCTGGGGTGGCCATGTGGACTGTGGCGTCCCTGAGGCAGGGCCTGTGTCTCCTCGGCCTCCCTGGCTCTAGGAGCCAGCCCCAGTCAGGCACTTAGTAGGTGCTGGGGCAGGTGTTGGAAGGTATGAGTGGATGCTGAGCTGAGAGCTAATTTACTCAGCAGCATTGCTCAGCCTGGCTTGCTGCCAGGCCTGATAAGGGTGTGCCCTGTCCCAGACCCCACCCTCCAGGCACCCACTGAGCCCCTTTGCCTGTCATATGCTCCTGCCCTCCGTGTGTGGGTCCCTGGCCGCAGAGGGAAGAGACCAAAGGCTTCAATGGATGGAGGCGTCTGTGGTCCTTGAACCCTCAGCACCCACTCCGTGCTGGTACTCACGCTCTTATCTCTGGCCAGACCTTGAAGAGTCAAGAACCAGTCCTATTCATCAATTATCTGCTGTCTGTGCCAAGAGCAGAGCCGCCTAGCCAGATAAAGACCAAAGGGAAGGGCAGGGGGCCAGGAAGCAGTCAAGGTGCCCGAGTGGAGCCCCCTTCGGCTGGTGGGCACACACCGCGGTGGGCATGTACCCTGACACTCTTACACGCCATGTGTCTGGCACACCTGTCACCCTCTCACACATACATGGAGCCCCACACCACTGAAAGGCCCTCCTGCATACACGTCTGAGGCACACAAACCCACGGCCACAGCTAGATCGCTCCCACAGCTTGTCCCCTACACACAATGCTTCCACCACCCACAGATGCACGTGCCTACGTAGACACACCCTCCCCCAACATCTGCAGGTGGAGCTTGGTCCCGCCTGCCCACCACCTCCTCACACTCGTCCCATGCCTTGACGATCACGTGCAACTCCACATACCTCTGGCACACACATGTGCCCATACACAGGTTCTCCATGCACAAGACTTGCCAGCGCCCATGCTGAGGGCTTCCTCCATGTTCCCCGAGGGGCAGAGTGGTGCCAGCATGGGCTGGCTTTATGGGGTCTCTGAGGACAGATGGATTACTCTCTGGAGCAGGTTGCTTTGGTCTGAATTATTGGCCATGGAATCAGGGGATCTGGATTTGAGTCAGAGTTCTAAACTCACTGTGGCTCAGATCATGAACTCCTTATTGCCAAATTCAGACTCAAATTGAAGAAAGTAGGGAAAACCACTAGACCATTCAGGTATGACCTAAATCAAATCCCTTATGATTATACAGTGGAAGTGAGGAATAGATTTAAGGGCCTAGATCTGATAGATAGAGTGCCTGAAGAACTATGGAATGAGGTTCGTGACATTGTACGGGAGACAGGGATCAAGACCATCCCCATGGAAAAGAAATGCAAAAAAGCAAAATGGCTGTCTGGGGAGGCCTTACAAATAGCTGTGAAAAGAAGAGAGGCGAAAAGCAAAGGAGAAAAGGAAAGATATAAGCACCTGAATGCAGAGTTCCAAAGAATAGCAAGAAGAGATAAGAAAGCCTTCTTCAGTGATCAATGCAAAGAAATAGAGGAAAACAACAGAATGGGAAAGACTAGAGATCTCTTCAAGAAAATTAGAGATACCAAGGGAACATTTCATGCAA
>SJYT01077248.1:245177-300049 GCA_006410635.1 Cephalophus harveyi
CCCTGGGATTTCTTTGGAAGGAATGATGCTAAAGCTGAAACTCCAGTACTTTGGCCACCTCATGCGAAGAGCTGACTCATTGGAAAAGACTCTGATGCTGGGAGGGATTGGGGGCAGGAGGAGAAGGGGACGACCGAGGATGAGATGGCTGGATGGCATCACGGACTCGATGGACGTGAGTCTGAGTGAACTCCGAGAGATGGTGATGAACAGGGAGGCCTGGCGTGCTGCGATTCATGGGGTCGCAAAGAGTCGGACACGACTGAGCGACTGAACTGAACCGAACCATGCAGGAGCCTGGCAGAGTCCCTTTCTCAGTCCAGACCTCAGTTTCCTCATCTGTGAGATGGCAACAGTCCCAATTCCAGGGGATGGTTCCAGGATCTAATCAAGTGCTGTCATGGAAGTGAGAATGTGAACACAGAGAGGGTCAGGGTGTATTATTACCGCTGTTTGCTGCTGTTGTTGTTGGTTAGTCAGGGTCCTTTGGAGGCGCTTGTGACCAGGAAAATGCAACTTGATCTTGATAAGGGTTCAACACCCTCCAGCCTAAATCACTGGGACCCTGCTTGGGTCCAGCGCCTCCCCCAGGCTGCCCTGCAGCAAGCCTGTCTCCGGCCACATCCTCAGCCAGCCCCCATAGTGGGACCCCTCTATCGGCACCCAGGCCCCTGGGGATAGGTATCCACGCAAGCCTTTCCCCCAGCCGCGTCCCAGGGTCACAGCAGATGGGCGATAACGTTGTCCTCGGGGGCCGGGACAGTCTGAGGGGCCGTGGCTCCTGGCAGCCCTGTGGGGTGCCCAGATGGCAGCGCCAAGGTGGGAGGCAGGACTGTGACTGCAGGGCGCGGGGGCAGGTAGGGGTGTGGGTCTGTGTGGCAGGAATGTAGCCTGGGGTGCTGTGAGAATGTTGGGTGTGTGGGCATGGCTGTGTGGTCTGGGGACACGGGCCAGTGTGAGTGAGTGTGCTGTGTGTGTACACACCCATTTTGGTGTCTGAGAGGGCCATGCAATGTGTATGTGTGTGTTTGTGTGTGTGTGCACGTGCGTGTGTGGATGGGTAAGCCTGACCTTGTGGGCAGGTGGTGGTACGCGTGCTAATGTAGTGCTGGAAAATGTGAGTGTGGAGATGTGTGAGTGCTATGGAAGTGTGTGTGTGTTGTGGTGTGAGTCTGTTTGTCTGGGTGTGGGTGTGTCTGTCTGGGAGGCTGGCTGCAGTGCGGGTGTGGGTGGGAGTGTGTGTATGTGTTGTGGTGTGTGTGTGTGTGTGTCTGTCTGTCTGGCTGTGGGTGTGTCTGTCTGGGAGGCTGGCTGCAGTGCGGGTGTGGGTGGCGTATATGTGTGTGTTGTGTTGTGGTGTGTCTGTCTGTCTAGGAGGGTGGCTGCAGGGCCGGCGGGTGTGGGTTTCTTTGTGCTTGTGTGGTGTGTGGGGTGAGTGTGCGGGGCGGTGTGATAGGGAGGTGGCGGGTGGGGGGAGCAGCAGGCAGGCAGGCGGCCAGGGCGCGTCCCCGCTTCCCCGCACAGTGGCTGGGCTGACAGCCGGGCGGAGAAGAAAACTAGACGTCAGGGAAATCAGTCAGAGACAAATCGATTCCCTTTAGAGGTGAGAAAAAGCAGATGCTGCGGCTGCTGGTGGCCTGTTAGGCTCTGAGCCACGGCCCTCCCCAGCCCGAGCCCCTCCCCCACAGCCTTGGCTGCCAGCCTCCCCCGCCCCTCCGCCTTTGTTAGGGGCCCTGCGGCGGGCCTGCCGCCTCGGCTGCCTGCATCCCTTCCCCGGCAGGCAGGAGCTGGTGCTGGGTGTGTGTGTGTGTGTGTGTGTGTGTGTGTGTGAGTGTGTGCATGAGTGTATGTGTGCGTGCCTGTGTGAATGTGTACGTGCGAGTGTGTGTGCGTGAATGTGCATGTGTGAGCGCGTGCATGGATGTGAGTGAGGGTGTGTGTGTGTGTGGAGACCTAGTTGTGGGCCTTACCTGAAGGCAGAGCCCCTTTAGGGACTTCAGAGACATTGGGTCAGCAGCTTGGCTAAGGACATCCAGGGAGCTGGAGGCGGCGCTGGACCCAAACTCAGGCCGCCTCGGTGCCAGCCAACAGGGACTGTGCCTGCCTCCTGCCTCCAAACCCCACCCCAGGGACTCTTTGAAGGAAGCCCCCCTTCCTTCCCTCCATCCTGTGTTTGGGGTTAGCACAAGAGTTGCTGTCCCCAGGTAACACCAGCGCTTCATCCTTATTCGCCGTGCGTCTGTCGGCGCCGGGGGTCTGGGGCTGTGGGCGGGGCTGCCGCAGTGGGGGACCCCCTGTCTGGCTGCCAGGAGGTCGGTCCCCAGCTCCAGGCCCTCCTCTCTGCCACCCCTTTTCCCACTGGGCCTCAACAAATCAGAAAAGAACGCTGAAGTCTCTTTGAAACAGAACCCCCTGAAATCAGGGCTTGGTTTTCGCTGCCCCGGGCTCTCACGGTCGCCTCTGCGGGTACCCACTCAGCAGCCCTGCGGAGCTGCTGTTGTTCTGGGCCAGGCCCTAGATCTGGAAGTGAACAAGAGGACCCAGGCCTGCAGTCAGGTAGCCTCAGGTCGGACTGGAAAGACACGTCTTGACTCCAGCTGGGATGAGAAGTATGGGGAGGGGAGAAAGAAGGGAAGGGTCCTAAGCATGGGCAGCCACCTCCCTGGCCCAGACTCCGTTCTCCTTTTGTGCGGCCTGTCGGCTCCCAGTTTCAGCTCAAGCTGGTTCCTTGGCCACAGTACACCCCTTCCCTGCAACTTGCCCACCTCCTTCCCAGCGAGAGCTCCCCTAGACGCCCTCCTTTCCTTCACACCCTACCCCTGGCTAGGACAGGTGGCTCTGCCAGGCCCACACTGCATCTCCCTCCTTCTCAGGACAGTCAGCTGCGTCCAGCACGGATGCTCCGCTAGTTGAGTGTGAAGTCGCTCTGTGGAGGGTGGGAGAAGTGGCTGCTCCAGGGGCTTGATTTCTGGGACGGCTGCGCCAGTAGACTCCGCTCCCAGACCCTGTCCTGTGCCCACGGAGACCCTCCTCTCTGCGCCCTGCTCTCAGGCACGTCCTGACCAGTGTCCATCTGCTCACGTTCTCCGCGGTCATCCCTCGCCACAGTCTGGAATCCAGAACCTATACTGAGAAGCCTGTGTTCTCTGGCTCTCCCAGACCTGGCTGTGTGTCCCAAGCCAGGCACTAACCCTCTCTGGGCCTTGTGTTCTCTCCAGCTAAGGGGATGAGGAATCAGGCCTTTTTTTTGTTTTGTTTTTACCCAGAGTGTCCCAGAGTGGGATCTGCTCAAAGTAACAGCTGTGTTTTTGTTACTGGTGGTCGGGGGGATGGCTTAGGGAACCCTTCCCAAACTCCACCCCTGGCCTAGATTCCCAGTGGCCAGCCAGATGGGAGAGGCCATGAACTGATCTACAAACACTGATAGAACCAATTTGGGGCCAAGCCCCATTGTGAGCAGACAGCACCTGGCCTAGAGCCTGGCCCATGAGATGTGTCCACAAATTAACTGTGGAGAGAAGCAAGGGATGGAGTCATGAGTGCGGACGTGGCTGGTGTGTCCCTGGCCCCCAAGAGGTTTTAGTCTCACTGGGACGCGTTGGGTTTCTGACTCCAGCTCTGCTGCTGACCGCTCCTGGCCTTCCTCTTTGTCCCTCAGTAACAGGGGGAGCTCTGTGACCTTGAAGCTCATTTCCTGCTGGGATATTAATACCACCACTAATAATAACAGTAGCCATCGAGGCAGGAGCAAGCATGCTAATATTAGCTGCACCTGTTGAGGGCCCGGCACCTGCCAGGCCCCCACGTGTGCTCTGATGTCAGTCCTCACGAGCCCTCCCCTGCGCCGTGAGCTGGACTCACCATCACCATGTTAACAGCGAGGGGATGGATGCTCTGTACTTGTCTGGGGTTTCATGTCTAGGCTAGAACTCCGGCTATTTTGGTTGGACTCCGAGGGTGGCAAAGAACAGAGGTACTCAGCTGACCTCCAGTAAGGGAGGGCTGAATGAAAAGAGGAAGCTCGTGGGGACCCGGGTTGAGCCAGTTCTCTGGGCTGCAGGCAGGGCTGGACCATGGTGTGGGGCAGCTGGGGCCAGCGGGTATCGTGCAACAGCGAACCCCCTGGGCTTTCGGTGCTGGCCTCACCCCTCTTAGATATCACTGAGGACACTAAAGAATTCCTGTTTATGGGGTTACATCTATTGACATTTACCGTGTTCTAAATGAAAACTGAGACATCGAAAATATTTATTCTTGAAGAACAATAAGAATAAATCATAACCTATTAACCATTAGCATATTTTTCAGGACAAATAACTATTTTTTAAACTGAAACACTGGAGAGTGTTGCCACTGCTCTTGGGGGTCTCTTTAACTGTTCACTTAGGAGAAGATGGTTGGGTTCTCATGTCATCTGTTGAAGCCGCTGGAAAATTCTGCTGTATGTTTGCAAAAGGAAGAAAGTAAAAAAGGCAAATACCTTCTCACCTTGCAGAGCCTCCGAAAGCATTGGTGTCTTAGGTTGTTCCTGATATGACCCTTGCATGGACTCCTCAACCTGACATATGCTGCAGGAACTCAGCCATCAGCGGAAGGCTGGACATCAGGTCTGAGAGCTCAGTCACCCTTGGAGCCGGCAGCTGGAGCGGTGGGAACTGGGAGAGTGAATGGGGCCAAGAGCAGCTTCCTGGAGGAAACAGAAGGTGAATGGAGCCACGGCAGACGGGCGTCTCTGCAGAGGCAGAGGGGAGAGGAGTTTTCGGGGAAGGGAGTTTTCCGGGCCCTGGGGAATGACTGGGCACATCTTCAAAGTGAGATGGAGAGGCATGGGGCCAAGGCTGGCTGAGACCTCAAGGTCCCCGAGCTCTGGGAAGATGCTCGCTCCCACCCGATGTAACCCAGGATAAAGTTTACTTTCCACGTGGTGCTAAGCTTCCTTGTATGTTGATGTTGAATTAGCCCCTTTCCAGTTTCTGGGTTGCAAACTTGGTTAAGTGCACAGAAGCACAACGTGTCTCAATTTGGGGCGCCCTGTTGTGTCAGTGCTGGCGCTGCGGGCTTGCTCTGCGTCGTGGGTCACGGGGACACTCATAAGTAGATGCTGAGCACGGTGGATGGGCGATGGGGGACTTAGAAGGATCTGTCAGTGCTCCCAGAGCACCCAGGGATCCCGGGCACCTACTGCTGAAGAGGGTCTGAGTGGCCTGGCCTGGAATTTGTGGAAGCAGGGCAGAGGTAGGGAGCCCTGGCTCAGCCTGGAATTCCCAAATCTGGGAACAGTCACCCTCATAGCTGCTGATCTTTCCACGTCCTTGTGAGGCGGTGGACCCTGCCAGGCAGAGGGAAGGGCCGCGTGGAAGGAAAGATTCCCACCCAGAAGAGAGCGGGAGGAAGAGGGGTTTGGTTAGGGCAGAGGTCTTGGGGCCATGTGGTGGTCTGGGGAACCCCAGCTCTGCACCCCAGCTCTGCCACTTCCTCTGGGCCACAGTTTCTTCATCTGTGAAGCAGGGATGAGATCGTCCGGCTCTCCTGGTTGGGTGGAGGTGACCTGAGTAGGTGAAAGTGAAATGGGATCAATGGGATGAAGCGGCCGGTACAAAGAACTGGGCCAGTTCCATGAGGCCTGAGCTTCCTTTCTCTGCTGTTTGTGTTGTAGACCAGATCCTGGTTCATGGGAATTGCTTGATACATATCTGTTGAATGAAAGAACTTAATAAACGAACACATCAGTGGCTCAGTTAATGCCAGTTCTTTCCCTAGGTGAGGCTAGCCAACCACCTCTGGCAGGGAACCTAAGACCCAGAGAGGGGAAGGGACTTGTCTACGGTAGTGCAGCAAGTTAGCGCCTGAGCAGAGCCCTGGATGAAGGCTTTGCTGCCATCAGCCCTGGCCAGGAAGCGTGTCTGGGGAAGGGATGGGCCCCTCTCTGTGGCAGATGCTTGTGTGAATGTGTGTGCTTGTGCCTGTGTATGTCTGGGAAGCCAGGAGACTCAATTCCCTTCTTTCCAGAGTTCTTCCCTCCTGCCGGAAGGCCGGTCATGGGAGGCTGTTCTGTGCGGCCCCTGCACACCTCACCTATTTCATGGATTTTTGTGCAGCCTGAACTGCCTGCAGGGAGGTATTCTCATTCTGGGTATAAGCCCTGTCTGAAACACGGCCATCACAGCTTTGAAGAGAGCCTGGGCTGCCGCTCCAAGCATGGGGTGGAGATGCGAGCTGAAGATTTGAAGAGGTGAGAGGTGGGAGTGGTGTCACGTTGTCCTTCGCATCCAAGGGCTGAGAGGGGAAACTTCCTCCTCCCTGCGGCACGAGTGCCCCAGCCAGGGACCCCACCCTGGCCACGGGCTTGTCAGTCAAAGGGTGCTGAAGTCAGTGGCTCTGCTCTGTTACAGCATTTTTCTAAGCATGGCCTGAGGAGCAGCTGCAACAGTGTCAGCTGGGGGCTGGCTAGGAATGCAGACTCCGGACCCCATCCCAGACCCACAGCCTCCAAATCAAATAGAGGTGGCCCCCAGAAATCTGCGTTTTACAAAACCTCCTCAGATGCTTATGAACGTTTAAAAATTACTGCTTTACACTGTTTCTCAACAGACATATGACATTTAGCAAGTATAGGATTAAAAGAGGATGGGGGTTTCTTGGTTAGACTTAGGAACCTATTGAAATTGTCTGGTTGTCTGTCTGTAGGTCCATCCATCCATCTGTCCTTCTTTATTTGGTAGACATTTAATTCAGTTGCACCTAGAAGCTGAAATGGGAAAGTTCACCCCCACCCTGCCCCCTCCAGCTTATGAGGAGCTGAGGAGGTGGGCTGCCACTGTCTTGAGGCTCCTGGTGGTCAAGTGCTTCTGCGGGGCAGTCATTTGTTTGAATCTGAGCCTAAGGAAGCCACCCTAAGACAAAGTGTACAGGAAGGAAAGGGGAGGAAATGGCTTTCACTTGGTATCTGTTGTGTGCTGGGCCTTTTCCCCTTCCAATCTCCCTTCCCACTGGGAAGTATTATTCTCATTTTACAGAGAAGGAAACTGAGGCTCAAAGAGATGGCCATGACTAAGGCTGCAGAACTTGAGATGTGATAGAGTCAGAATGTGAACCCAGTTCCTCTTGCCCCCAGAAGTTGTGCCCTTTCTTCTGTTCCACATTGCCAGAATCTTGGGGGACCTGAGGATCAACAGCTAGAAGCTGAAGGGTAGTCTGATTTGAGATGTGCTTCTAACCATCTGTACTGTCTGGAGATTAGCAGGCTGTCTGTGAGGCAGTGAGCTCCCTGTCGCTGGAAGTGTGCAAGCAGAGACCAGGAAATCCCGGGGCCATGGGTGTGGTCATATGTGTACACAGGGCAGGACCGAGAACAGGGATCTCTGGGGCCTGCTGCCCTTCTCGGTGGGCCTGCTCAGGCCTGCGCTGGGGTCAGTGTCCCCGTGGTTGGAGGCTCTGCTGCCAGCTGCTCATTATCTGTGGTCCTCTAAGAGGCTCCTGCCAGCTCCCAAACAGGAAATGTGTCAAGAAAGCTGTAATTAGAGCCAGGAGCCACAGGCCCGAGAGGTGCCTGCTGCAGCTTCAAGCACAGACATGCTGTCCTGGTGAAGTCCCTGGGCCAGAACCCAGTGAGTCAGGCCCTCAGATCCCCCCCGTGCATGTGGCAGCCGTGCCCCACCCCATTCTCCCTGGAAGAAAACCAGCATTCCCTGGGCTCCTACTGGGTGTCTGGGTTTCACATATGTTCTCTCTTCTGTTCCTCCCCAGAAACCTGGAAGAGAGGAAGATTTTATCATAATGCAGTGAGGAACCCGAGGGCCTGAGAGGTCACGTGACTCACTCAAGGTCATCCTGCCCAGGCAGAGGTGTGATGAAGCCCTGCCCTTGTGAGTACCTGGTCTAACCTTGTCATCATTCTGAGAGAGGCTTTGAGTCAAACGTGGGGTGCAAGAGGCCAGCCGCACAGGGGAGGAGGCCTAGGTGGGCCTGACCGGTCCTGGGTCTGCCCTGACTGCATGTGACTTTCTTCAGCTTCTGTGAATCTGCCGCGGAGGCTTAGATTCCTGCTGTGTTCCCCTATCAGGCTGCTGGGCCACCCATAGCCATTGTGGTGGTTTAAAAGCATGACCACAAATTCTTCAGCCCGTTTTCTATGGAGAAATAACCTCTAGGGAGAAATAACCCTCTGTAGCCTGGGCAGATTTGTGACTGCTCCACCCCACAGAGAGAGACAGCAGTGATGCTAAGTCATACCACAGGACTTTCCTTTTGCTCACTGGAACACTTTTTCCTGGAGCCCTGAGCCACCACGTAGGAAGTAAGGAGAATCACTGGCCTGAGGCTGCCATCTTGTGAGGAAGCCCAAGCTAAATGGATGGTCTGTGTCTGGACTCCCTGTCCCCGCTGAGGCCAGCCATCCTAGCCTCTCCAGCTGTTTGAGTTTTTCCAGCTGAGGCCTCAGATATCATGGAGCAGAGACAAATCACCCCTGCTATGTGCTGTCTGAACCCCTGGCCCGCAGAATCTCAGGATAAATTGTTTTATGCCACTGTTTTTACGCCCCAGTAAACAGCAGTAATTTGTTATGCAGCCATAGATAACCAGCACAGCTATGCAGCTGGGATGTGCCATATGGTCATCTCAGAGGTCCCACTCAGACCATCTTTCCCTCATGGCCGCTGGGAAGCTGGCTGGGCTCACACTCTCCATGCAAAACATTGCTCCAAGGAAAGGGTATGGGACTGGGGTGAGGGGTGGGGGGGGGTGCTCTGTATCTCCTAGGGGTTACATCTGCTCAGCTTCCTCTGCCCACTTCTTTCTCAGAAATAAGCTCCCAAATCCAGATCTGCCTCAGGCCCTCTCATGTGTGATTAAGCGTCCTGATCCCTGCTTCACTGCTTCTTAGCTCTGAGATCTTGGGCAAGCTACTTAACTCAGTTTCTTTAGTCTATTAGACGGGGATGAGCAGTGTGTATGTCAGAGCAGTGCTGTGCACATAGCAAGCACTCTGATGGATGTGGCCCCTTCTATCCATGAAGTTGCCCTCTTCCTGGCCCCTTGTGCATCTCCATGTGCACAGGGCTTTACAGTTTACAAGGTGCCTTCCAGTTCCCCCGCTAACCCTGTGGGCAGGTCAGTATCATCACCACTGAACAGATGAGGAAACGGCAGATCTCAGATGTGGCTCATGTTCATGGCCTCAGATAAGAGCTCTTTCTCCAACTCTTGCTGAGCTTCTTCTGGAATCTTCCTTTGTGTCTGATCTTCTTACTTTCACTCTCTACTGCCTCTGGAATTCTGGAGTCTCAGCCTATGTGACTTTGGATGATTTCCGCTTTCTGGGTCTCAATTTCCCCCTCAATTTTCCCCGAGATGAGGGAGTTGGGCTAGCTGATGTCCAAGGGTGCTTTCAGCTCTAAGACAGTCGAGTTGTTTTCACATCTTGGGGTGGCTTGCTCACAGGATTGCCTGCTGCTCCTCTGCAAGCTGTGTCTGGCCTGGCTGTGAACAAACGAAGAGGGCCTCATACCCCGGTTCCTGGGTGGCAGGGCCAAGCTCTGAGAATCAGGGAAGGAGCACCCCCACCCCATCCCAGGAGTTGGAAGGCCCCAGAGGACACGGAGGCATTTGCTCCCAGCTTGGCCATATTTGCAGTTCTGAGACTGACCCTGGCAACAGCCAGGTGAGGGACCCACCCCAAGCAGGCTTGGCCTTGGGGCCACTCCTAAGGCCATTCCCAGTGGAATCTCTGGGCAGCTATGGGTTCTTCAGCATCCTGACTTCTTGTGGTACAACCACTGCAACTTCACCTTCCAGGTATTTCCCAGGCCCACTGCAGGCCTCACCTCCTCCAGGCAGTCTTCCCTGATGTGAAACATTAGGTCTTTTCTCTGTCCTCCTGTAGTGACTTGGGCTTCCCATCAGGACCCTTGTTGAACTGTGATCTGAGCTACCTGTTTACTTACAGATTCTCTTGCAAGACCTTGAGTCCCCGGAGGCCAGGTCCATGTTGGTCCTGCTCTCTTCTTCTCCAGCGCCCCACACAAGGCTGGCCCTACTTAGGGGCTCAGTAAATATAGCTTGCATGAATGAATTTTAGATAAATGAACAAATAGCAGCAATCCTATTAGCAGTAAACAGCAGTAATTTTCTCTGCTTAAACTATCCCAGCCTCATCTGCCTGGGCCTTAAGCCTGGCCAGGAGAGGATGACTTCCATAGAACATTATTTTGGTTCCTGTGAGATTCCATCTCTTGTCTGTTTGTATGATGTCACTCCCCAGAAAACATCTCCATGAAGTTTGTTATGTGTCTCTTCTGAGAATTTTATAATGAAGATCGCCAGGAAAAATTCTTGCTTTATACTCAGAGGCAGTTACGATTTCCCTAAATATCAGGCTTTGTTTATATACTTATATTTTATTTCATGGATGCTGTGTAATTGATCAGGTTTCTCCTTTTGCACTTGCTACCAGGAAGCTCAGATCAAAAATCTGGATCTTTTGAAATAATGTTAGGAACTTAATCATCTTCATTTCTGAACTACTCAGATTCGCGTCTCATCTAATGTCCTTTCCTCTGTACTTCAGGGACTTTGCCTGTGTACTTTCCTATCAGTTTCTAATTTCTGTCTTATTGTAAGATTTTAGTTATCCTTATAAATTCCATATGGGTTTGTGTATGCTTTAAATCCTTTTTCTCTGGACAAGGCAAGATATAAGCAAGTGCATACACATAGTACTTCTGAGCACATTCTTCCCAGGTTGACCCAGGATTTGATTACAGGCTGAAGGATACTGGCGCTGTCTGCTCTCGGCCACACCAGCCTGTCTCCCTCCCGGCTCTGGCCCCAGAGGCAGCCTGGCCCATGTTCTGTGAGTGTGGCCTGCCAGGCCTCTTGCTCGGTGATTTTCCCTGGACAGGGTTTCTCCCTGAGCGGCCGGCCTCACTGCCCCGCTGCTGCTTCCTGACCAGCCTCACCTCTGCGGTTCCTCACCCCTGCTTCATGTCCCTTCTGTGATGATGCTTAATGCTGCTCCCCATAAACTGACTCGGCTGCCTTCTCAGCTAAGACTCGACCTTGTCCCTTGGATGCAGCCCAATTCCAGTTGCCATGGGCAATCACACTCAACAGTCAGGCCAGGGCAACTGACCTCCAGGCTGTGAGAACACACCCTGGCCAGCCTGAGTCAGCATCAGGGGTGGGGGAGTAATAGGAAAGTAGGCATAAAGTGTTATCATTTTATCTCTGGGGATGGACATTTACCCCCAGAGGTAATGAGGGAAGGTAGTATGACCCTGTTTGACAAATGGATACCACTGTTTGGCAACTGTGGTTCCAAACGATGTGATTGACCCAAGGTCACACAGGAAATTAAAGGACCAGACGGCTTTGCCTTCCAGCCTGGGGCTGGTTCCTCTTTACTTTCTCCCATTGTCGAAGGCCTGACTCTCCAGTGGAGATTGGCTGAGGGTCTCCAGTCACTCCCTGGCAAGAAGAACGCTCTGAGGCACACAGTCCTCTGAGAACCCCATGCCCAACCAGAGTCATCAATTGCCAAGAGGGCGTAGGGCCCCCGTTTCCTCTGCAGAGCTACGTGGTTATGGAGGTTCAGCCCACGTGATATGACGATCTGCCTGCTGGACATAGACAAGAGGAAGAAGGGGAGGTGGGAGGAGGTGTGTGGGGTGCTGAGGCCTCTGCATCAGGAGGCTTCATTCTGGTCTCTGCTAGAGTTCGGAGCCCGGCCCCTGATCAAGTAAGACCGCCGTGTGTCTTCACTAAAGTCGTGTTTGCCATGCATTTTACGAGGCTGTGGTGTTCAGAGCGGGCCATTTTGGAAGTAGGGGAGTGGAGGAATTGCCAGTCTCCGTTTGGGCATCGGGAACGGTATGGGCCCTCGTTCTCTAAGGGACCGCAAACGTGTCCCTTGACTCTGGGGGGTCTGAGTGCTGTCGTCTGTTGAGGGGGACCCCGAGCCTGTGCCCACCTCTCTGGCATGGGTGTTGGGACAACCAGAACCTATTTGTTTTTAGGCTGTTTCCCCACCTCACATCTGAGATGCTGTGAGAAACAGCTCCCCAGGGGACTCTGTGTGCCTCCTCACCGCCCACTCGCTGCTGGAGGAAACAAAACCCCTCCAGAAAACAAAAGACATCAGTGCATCAGAATGCACCAAGCGGATCGTGGTGTTTGAATTGGAAATCAGTGAGGTGGTTTGGTTTCTATTCCGCATCAGAGCTTGATTCACGCAACGCGAATTTGTCAAGGTTTTGTTCAGTCTACAAATATTTGTCGAGTGCCGGCTTCGTGCTCAGCCTCCCCCTGCTCCATGGTAGAGCTGCAGAGGTGATAAACCGCTCTGGGGTGGGGGATGCAGGCAGAGTGGGACCCAGTTCTGAGTCCTGGCTCTGGTTCCCACCTCCTCGGTGACCTTGTGCAAGTCACGTCTCCTCTCTGGGCTTGTCCCTTAGCCACCTTCCTCATAGCATTGGTGCAAGGATCAAGTGAGGAAATGTAATGCTTTTATTAGCAGGGACTGAAACACCAAGTGTGGTTATTGCTTTATCAGGAGTGATGAGAAGACATGGGCTCTGCCTCCATAGCAGCGTGGTTGGGGAAGCCGTTAGTTATGGAAACGGGAGCTTGGGCTGAGGGGAGTGGACATACGATGCTACAGATGCACAGGGGAGTCAGGGAGATTTGTGGCCTTCATGATGATTTCCTAGCAAGCAGCTGTGAGCCCTGCCAGGGACTGCGGATGGAAGGCATGCGTGGGATTTAGAACAGAACTTCCTCCATTCCTGGGGAGACGAATCTAGTATATGCCAGCTTTCTTACTCAGATACCACCTTCAAATCTCCTGTGGGCATTTTCAGGAAATTTACAACCATGTGCATCTTGGGACAGGGTTCAGGGGAGGGGAAGGGCAGGCATGGGGTTGGAAGTCTTAGTTGGGCTGGCTGCTATAACAAAGACCACAGACTGGTGACGAAAGCAACAAACACTTATTTCTCATGGTTCTTGAGGTTGGAAGGCCAGCATCAGGGTGGTGGCTGATTCTGTCTTGTCAGAGCCCACTGGTCAGGTGGCAGATGGTGCCTTCTTGCTCTGTCCTTATAT
This sequence comes from Cephalophus harveyi, assembly GCA_006410635.1. Lineage (NCBI taxonomy): Eukaryota > Metazoa > Chordata > Mammalia > Artiodactyla > Bovidae > Cephalophus > Cephalophus harveyi. The sequence continues at coordinate 258,279 of SJYT01077248.1, forward strand.
GGCAGAGAGAAAGATCATCTATCTACTGCCTCTTCTTATAAGGGCACTAATTCGATCAAGAGGTCTCCATCCTCATGACCTAATTATCTTTCAAAGGCCTTACCTCCAAATGCCATCACTTTGGGGGTTAGGCCTTCAGCATATGAAGTTTTGGGTATCTTCCCAGGTGGCTCAGTGGTAAAGTGGCTGCCTGCCAAGTAGCAGATGGAGGTTTGATCCCAGGGTCGGGAAATCCCCTGGAGGAGGAAGTGGCTACCCACTCCAGTATTCTTGCCTGGAGAATCCCACGGACAGAGGAGCCTTTTGGGCTACAGTCCATGGGGGTCCCAAAGAATTAGACACGACTTAAACAAAAGCAACAACAAGAGATGAAGTTTGGAGGGACACAGACATGCAGTCCATTCCAGAGGGTTACTTCATTGAAGGCATTGTGGTACTGGTAGCATTGGTGCGGTAGGGAGAAAGTTCCAGGGGAGGGGAGGGCAAGGGGGTGCGGGTACCTGGTGTGTACAGGGCAGAGTGAGGAGGCCGGTCCCTCCAGGCCCGCCACCCCCTTCTTTCCCCTGCCAGGCCAGAGAGTGCAGAGCTTCTGCTGGTCACGAACAGAGCGCCCAGGTAGGAGGGGCGAGCTGGTTCTCTGGTAGTGTGGGAGGGCCAAGTTGGGGCGGGATAGGGAAGACAGGTGGGAGATGCAAAAGACTGTTTAGGCAGCTGGGGCAGCAGTGCAGGTTAGTGGAACTGAGCCTGGATGTAAGAACGACTTTTCCGATTCTGTCTGGTTGGATCGGTCCTAAACCCCCTGCCCGCATGTGCCGTCTATGCTGCTGGTTTTTCCCCATTTCCCCTCACATTCTTTTACCCTTCTCCATCCTATTCTGTGTTCTGGGAGCACGACCCCAGTGGACTGAAGGCAACAATTTACATCGCTATCTACCCCAAACATTATGGCCTAGAACACCCACCATTCGATTGTGCTTGTTGATTCTGTGCTTCCCAGGTGGTGCTAGTGGTAAAGAACCCGCCTGCCAATGCAGGAGACATAAGAGACGGGCGTTCGATCCCTGAGTCAGAAGATCCCCTGGAGGAGGGTATGGCAGTTCCCTCCAGTATTCTTGTCTGGAGAATCCCTAGAGGAGCCTGGTGGGCTACAGTCCATAGGGTCATAAAGAGGTGGACATGACGGAAGCGACTTAGCACACACACACACGCGTGCACGTGTTGATTCTATGAGCTGGGAATTGGGATAACGGGCAGAAGGGACGGCTTGACTCTGTTCCCACAGTGTCTGGGACCTCAGGCTGGAAGCCTTGAAGGCTGGGAATGGGATCTTCTAAAATCCAATAGTTTGCTCACTTACCCGTGTGATGACTGATGCTGACCGTGGCCTGGTACCTCCATTGCAGTAGTCCACTGGAACCCCTGTATGTGGCCTCTCCACGCGGCTGCTTGGGCTTGCTCAAGGCAGGGTGGCTCACTTCAAGGCATGAGCATCCCAAAGAGAGACAGGTAGAAGCTTTTTATGACCTAATAGATATCACAGCGTTTCTTCTGCTGTAATCACACCTGTGGCCAGATTCATAGTGTGTTAAGTTCCCACTAAGAAGAGCGTGTGGGAGGCGAGATATTGAAGCAGCCGTTTGGAAAATGGGATCTGCTGCAGGATAAATCAGCAGGAAGTCAGATTCACTCATTCACTTATTCTCTGGTTCCATCAACAAACATTCCGTGGCTTCCTCCCTGATGGACTGTGGGTCAGTACTGACTTGTGCTCCAGTTCAGTTCAGTTGCTCAGTCGTGTCCGACTTTGCGACCCCATGAATCGCAGCACGCCAGGCCTCCCTGTCCATCACCAACTCTCAGAGTTCACTCAGACTCACGTCCATCGAGTCAGTGATGCCATCCAGCCATCTCATCCTCTGTCGTCCCCTTCTCCTCCTGCCCCCAATCCCTCCCAGCATCAGAGTCTTTTCCAATGAGTCAACTCTTCGCATGAGGTGGCCAAAGTACTGGAGTTTCAGCTTTAGCATCCTTCCTTCCAATGAACACCCTGGACTGATCTCCTTCAGGATGGACTGGTTGGATCTCCTTGCAGTCCGAGGGACTCTCAAGAGCCTTCTCCAACACCGCAGTTCAAACGCATCTTGTGTTCCTGTAGCAAATGCCGCAGGTCCTGTTGGTCTGACTTCTCCTTCATGGCAGCTTCCACGCCTCCCCAGGCGATTCTGGAATCATTCCAGGGGTGGCAGCAACTTCCACTGGGCGCTTCACCAGTCCTTTTGCTTTCCCTTAACCCTGCTCATGCCTATTAAAAAGTCCCTTCATAACCATCTCCTCAGTCACCCTCTTGAGTGATCGTTTTGGTCAGCACCGTCACTGGTACACCGCATGTCATGGGAGGAAGCGGAGGCTCGGGGCGCCTCCCACAGTGAATGTCTGGAGTGGGTTGGCTTTGATCCCTCGTCTCGGGTCTCTGGGTCCTGTGCCCTTTCCCAGGCGCCACTCGTGATGTGCAGTCAGGGGGAGCTCATCCGAGAAGCAGGCAGCCAAGCCCTGGAGTTCTGTTCTCCCAGGTCCTCTAGCACCCGTCACCGCCTGTCGGGCTCAACTTGTGGCCTGCGCGGCCACGTGTGCCACGCCCCCGGGCTGGGGGACTCCCTGGGGCCTGCTGGATCCCTAGCCCTCCCTAGGTTACCTAGCAGCAGAGCGCCCTGCGGGATGAGAGATGTGCCCCCCGCCTGCTCACAGGCACTGGGGCATCAGGGCCAGGAAGGATACAGCGTCACAGCCGGACACCTAAGCCAGGGAGGTGTAGGGGCTTGCCGGCAGTCACAAAGCGTGCATTCCCCGCCCAGTGCCGACCCTGCGCGCCCACCAGACTAGGTCCCTAGAGTTCCTGAAGAGCTTTCATTTCTCGCCAGATGAGTGAGTGATATCCGTGCCGTCGATGATGCTGACAGTGGTGATGCTGCTGCTGCTGCTGCTGATAATGGTGATGATGATGACGCCGCTGGGGTGGCAGCAAGTCTGCCGAGTATTTCCCATGAGCCGGACCCTTGAGCTTCATCAGGTCCTCTCCAATGTCCCTTGTAAGGGGACATGACATTTTTGGGGCCCCTTGGCTCAGGACTGTGCTGGTTCTGTGGCTCCCTGGGTGATCTCCTGTCTCGTGGCCGTCTGTGCCCCTGCCCACAGCGTCTCTGCGAAGCAGGTCATGTTTCGCAAGATGGCACCACACTGCAGGGTGAAGTGACTTGCTCTAGGCTCCACAATTAGTAGGAAGCAGGGCTGGGATTTGAACCAAGCTGCGTCTGACTCCAAGTCCATTATTCATTGTGTCCTTCCCACCCAGGAACGAACAGACTTGGACGGATCAGGCCACTTGCTTCTGGCCACGGTGGTGTGAGGACAGGGAGGCCCCTTGAGCCCCGGTCTTCCTTCTCAGGGATGCCTCCGTGTGAACGAGTGTCTGAATTTTCTCTTCGCAGCCCTACCGGTGTGACCTCAGGGTGGGGGGCACTCATCGGAAGATGAGGGGCCGTTCAGGAAGGTGTCCATTCTTTGAGGACAGGGCTTTTCTGTCTTAATCCACCCCAACTCCCCAGCTCAGAACCTGGGTACAGCCTAGGGCACTGACCGTGGGGCAGTGTTTGTTGATTGAGTCAGTTAAAGAAAGAATGAATGAGTGAATAAGTGAGCTCTGAGGATGAGTGACCCAGTTAGGAGGTCAATGACTAAAGATTCCAGAGGGCAGAGGACTGGCTTTCACCTGGATGGCTACTTGCTTATTTATTTCCGGGGGCGGGGGCTGTGGGGGGGTGGAAAATAAGAATATGAATCTGACAACGAAGCAAGGCTGTGTACTAATTCTATTCCCAGATCAAATCACAGCGCGGGGAATGCGTTATCATCAGCATGATTACCTTGGGGGAACAGAGACAGGGAGTTTTATTAAATGAGACAATTTCGCTAAAAGGAAGCCTTACATTAGACTTTAGGCCTTAAATAATATTAGTGTCAAGAGCCGACGAACATTCTGCATGTGATATTGGGGGGTAAACTGACTCAGAGCGGGAGATTCAGTGGAGGGCTGCCGGACTGAAGTGAGCCGCAGCAGCAGATGGAACATCTCCTTGGCCCAGGTGGCCACTGGAAAAAGGGGTGCAGGCCCCACTTTTCTTCAGGCCAGTGGGTCCTCCCTCCTGGCAACATGGCCGTGCCACCCTCCACAGCCCCACAGGGAGACAGGGTTGTGCTTTCCTGTGTAGGCACAACGACCCCGAAACTCAACAGACCCCAAGTGCAGGCCAACAACCATTTCTTGGATCAGACTGCCATTCCCCTCCCTGAAAATGCTGCCCTGGGACGTTGCCCCTGTCTTCCTACCCTGTGTCCTCTGTCTTGCATGGAGACCCAGAGTTGGCGCCACTCAGAAGCTCAGAGCAGGGCGCCATGAAGATCAGGAAGGTCTGGATTCAAATCCTCCTTCACCAACCCTGTGACCTCGGGCACATTACTTCGTTTCTTTGGATGTCAGTGTTCTTGTCTGTAAAATGTGTTAACCTGTTCTGTCCTCATAGGCTTGTTCTGAGGATTGAATGCATTGTCTGTGGACAGCTCCTAGGACGGTCCCTGGAATACGGGAAGTGCCCGATTCAGGTTCTCTTGATTCCTGCCCCTGCTTCTCTTACACATCACCCACACACCCAACCCCAGAAAAGGACTACAGGCTGCTGGAGAGCAAAAGTCTCCAAACCATGGTGGGAAAAGAGCATCTTGTGGAGCCAGAGATCTTCTTCCGTCCAGATGATAGATCTGTGTGTTCCCAGAGGTCACCTAGCCCAGCTCCTCCTGTTACATAAGGGGAAACGGAGGATGGAGCTGGGAGCCTCAGATGGGCAGCAAGCTGGCTGCTGTCCTGGGAGTTGACTCGGTCTCTAGAGGACAGTCCTGGGATCTGCCTGGGGCGTACAGATTTGCCGATCCCCAGGCCAGTACACCTGGAATTCGATGCCTACCGCTCCTTTCCCCCTCAACTCTGGAATAATTTATAGAGTTAGAGTAACAATAGCTCCCATTTTCCAGAGACCTAAGTGTTCTGGGCTCCATGGTGAATTTGACATGATGGACTGTGCCGTGTAACCAAGGAGGGCTTAGTCCCAGTTGCAGAGGAATAAACCGAGGTTCATAGTGGCTACTCGACCTGTCCAAACTGTGCAGCTAGTGAGAGATGGAGCCAGTCCTAAAACCCAGATGGTCTGACTCCTGGTCTGGCTCAGGCACAAGTGGCAGTTCTCAAGGCCACGAAGCAGAGCGCTCTCTGTAGGACGCCTGGTGGCACAATGGCTAACTTGGACACCGTTTTTCTCTGCTGACCTTGAAGAAGTCAATTACTCATTCTGAGCCTCAGTTCTATCAGCTATAAAGTGGAGATGATAATTCGCAGGGTCATACCTGCAGTGATCATTGTGAAGCCCAGAATCCTGGAATTTCAGACTGGAGGGGACCTTAGGGACAATCCCATCTGGCCCCTCTTTCATGCCCAGAGAAATTCAGCAACTTGCCAGTGTTGTGCAGCTGGAAGGGGCCAGAGCTGGGCTCTGATGCTTGACTGCAGAATGCCGTGGCCGTGTGGTGACACCTGGTTTCCAGTTCTTCCCAGGAGGGCTTATGCCTCCTGCCCCAGCACTGTCCCTGCCCTATTTCTCTGTGCCCTGTCACTCTCTCTGCTCCAGGCATTTCCCCTGTGACACACTGCACCCTCTTCACAGGCCCTGCCTGCAGCTTGTCCAGCTCAGAGAGGGAACGGGGCAGAGCAGTAGCATCTGGACTGGCATTTAGGGAGCTGTGGGCTCTGGTCTATCTCTGATATTGATGTAGTGTCTGGATTCTGCAAATCCCTTCCCCTTCCTGGTTTCCAGAGTCAAAAAGGACCATGGTTTTATCTATTCAAAACTAGACAAGTTTATCTTTCCCCAGAGTATATTTTGTGCACATCCCCAGTTCTGGTGGATGCTTCTAGGCGTTACACAAAACAACAATTCGTCATCAAAAAAGTTCGGGAGATGCTGGGTTAAAGAGTTTTCTTTTCCTAATGCTACTTTATTTAAATAATTGATTTAATTTCAAGAGAAATGCATACTCACTCTGATCAGTGGAGAGTGTAGAGCGATATAAAGCAGTTGCCAACAGCCACCACCCTCAACTCTCGCTTCCTAGGGCGTCCGTGCGTGCTCAGTCTCTTCAGTTGTGTCCAACTCTTTGTGGTCCCGTGGACTCGAGCCTGCCAGGCTCCTCTGTCCATGGGATTCTCCAGGCAAGAATACTGGAGACTGGGTTCCATCCCTGGGTTGGGAAGATTCCCTGGAGAAGGAAATGGTAACCCACTCCAATACTCTTACCTAGAAAATCCCATGGATGGAGAGCCTGGTGCAGGCTACTGTCCATGGGGTTGCAAAGAGTCAGACACGACTGAGCAATTTCACCTTGTCTGTGTGTCGCACACACACTTGCATATACGTAGGGTGTTTAAGAGCCTTGTCTCATTTTCTCCTGAAAGCCTTGTCTGTGCCTTTAACTTGTGATAGGCTCTTGATCTCCAAGACCAGTGATGCTGCTTTTCTGGGTCCTGGGACCTTTTCATCTCCGCAGAGCACCTTGGGGCAAGGCTTTGGGCCGGGCTGAACTAGACGACCTGCTCCTCGGGCCCCAGTAACTCACAGGCCATCAGGGGAGGCTCGGTGAGGTGGTGGGTGGGTGCTGGCTGCTACCTGGGATTTGGCTCAGACCACAGAAGCAATGGGCCTGGGTGGGCGAGGGCGGCCCCAGGGGCCTGGCCTTTACAGCCTCCCTGAGGATGCCCTGGGTAGCCGCTGCCTGCCGGGAGCCGGGCAGCTGATGAGAAGGGGCAGTTCATGTGCTGGTGCCTGCGTCCCAGGAGGAAAGAGCAGCCCACTCAGCCCCAGAGCCCTCTCCCACCCACACCCTTCTGGCTTTAGGTTGGATGACCACTTTGGCCGGGCTACCCTATTCAGGCTTGCCTGTGTGCCGCCAGGTCCATACTCTGTTCGTCATCCTCACCTTGAGGTCCAGGGGACCGGGGACAAGCCTGGGATGATGTAGGAAGCTGGGGTAGATCCAGCCCACACCCTGGGGCCCAGGATCGCGTCCAGCCTTCCCTAGGTGACTCCAGGTGGGCCACCACACTTCCTGGGGAGCCAAGTCCAGGCGCCTGTTTTCAGGTTTGAGTGCTGGTTCTGTCACTCAAAATGCTGTGCAAAATCCTGGCCCAGGTCTCCATTTCCCACGTTGCTGTGCACTGGGCCTTGGCCTCGTCTGGGCCTGTTCCCCTGAGCCGTGTGCCAGTGTCCATGCATGCAGGGCATTGTGTACGGGGCGAGGGGCGTGTTCTCTTGCAGCTCTAATACTTTGGTGTTATGGCTCATTTTTGAGGACTATTGGGTGCATGGTCCAGGGCTTGGTATGGGAGAGTGGAGGAGCGGAGGCTGGGTTGGATCCGTACCCTCTGGGGACATCTAACCTTCCCTAGGTGACTCCAGGTGGGCCACCACACTTCCTGGGGAGCCAAGTCCAGGCGCCTGAAAACCTTGGTTTGAGTGCTGGTTCTGTCACTCAAAATGCTGTGCAAAATCCTGGGCCAGGTCTCCATTTCCCACGTTGCTGTGCACTGGGCCTTGGCGTCGTCTGGGCCTGTTCCCCTGAGCCGTGTGCCAGTGTCCATGCATGCAGGGCATTGTGTAGGGGGCGAGGGGCGTGTTCTCTTGCAGCTCTAATACTTTGGTGTTATGGCTCATTTTTGAGGACTATTGGGTGCATGGTCCAGGGCTTGGTATGGGAGAGTGGAGGAGCGGAGGCTGGGTTGGATCCGTACCCTCTGGGGACATCTGGTCTGTCTGAGCGATCAAGGGGCAGCCACAGGACACACACATCCGGGTGAAGACCAGAGCGGGTGAGAGTCCTGATGGCCCGCAGCGGAGCAGCTCTGTACCAGGGTGGTCAGGGAGGGCTTCCTGGAGGTGGCAGAGCCTTGACGGTATTCTTGGTGAGTGGCACGGCACAGATAAAGGCATGGAATAGGAATGGTTAGGTGCTCGGAGCCAGCCCTGGGCGGCTTTGTTGAGAAGACGGCTCAGTGAGCCAACACGGCCCCCAGTGAGAGGCTGCACAGGTTGGCCTTTAGCTTCACTATTGACACAGCTCTGACGGCGAGAACTGGGCATCAGCAGCCACTCACCTCCACTCTAGGGAGGGAAGCTGGCCTCTGTCCCCACAGCAGACTCCCACAGGCCAGAGCCAGCTGAGGGATAAACATCGCTAATCGTTAATTACCATGTGCAGTGTGATTTTATGACTTTCCAGATAAATGCTCTCCAAGGGAGTGTCAGCATTACAGACCTCCAGTTCAATGATCTGGGGTGATGGTTTAGGGAGTGGGGTGCCAGGGGGGCTGGAGAAGGGTGGGGCCGCTCAGGAGTCAGGCCTAGGATTTCTGGCCTGGTGGGGGACGGGGCTTGCCCAAGCCTGAGCAACAGACCGGAGCGGAGCTGCCCACTCTTCCTGTTAGTCTCCCGAACTGTCCACCTGCTGGCTGCCCCGGTGACCCACAGCCCTGGCCGGGCGCGGCGGGACTTTTTGGAGTGGGAGGTCCTGACGGTCCTTCCTGTTGTCTGTCTGCTGCCTTGGCGTTGTCTGAGAGCCTCTACCCCCAGCTCTCGCTGAAGTCCAGTGGCTCACCAGAATTGCTGCTCTCCCTGAGACACAGCTTCACCACCTCTGCTAAGAAGCCCCTGCACGTTGGGGCCCTTGACCCCGGCTTTAGCGCTGTCATCTTTGAACCAGAGCCATTTCTCTTTTTTTTTTTTTTTTTGCTGTGCTGCACAGCATGCAGGATCTTAGTTTCCTGAGCAGGGACGGGGCGTCCGCCTCCTGTAGCGGAAGTGCAGACTCTTAACCACTGGCCCGCCAGGGAAGTCCCACCAGAGGCATTTCTGAGTCTGTCTAACTCCGCCCTCAGGCTGGGAGCCCCAGGAGACCGGGAGCTGCTGAGAGCATCTCTGCTGCTGCTGCTGCTGCTGTTGCTAAGTCGCTCCAGTCGTGTCCAACTCTGTGCGACCCCACAGACGGCCGCCCACCAGGCTCCCCCGTCCCTGGGATTCTCCAGGCGAGAACACTGGAGTGGGTTGCCATTTCCTTCTCCAATGCAGGAAAGTGAAAAGTGAAAGTGAGGTAGCTCAGTTGTGTCCGACTCTTCGCGACCCCATGGACTGTAGCCTACCAGGCTTTTCCGTCCATGGGATTTTCCAGGCAAGAGTACTGGAGTGGGATGCCATCGCCTTCTCCGAGAGCATCTCTGGACCCTTCCAAAGGTTGGCTTGCATTTTGCATGGGGGGAGCCTCCCCCTGTGTTCACTGCATTTGGCTTCCTTTTTGGGCTTCCCAGATGGCCTAGTGGTAAAAACCTGCCTGCCAATGCAGGAGACATAAGAGACACAGGTTCGATCCCTGGGTCGGGGAAGATCCCTGGAGGAGGGCATGGCAACCCACTCCAGTACTCCTGTCTAGAGAATCCCATGATAGACAAGCCTGGCAAGCTGCAGTCCATAGGGTTGCAAAGAGTCGGAAATGACTGAAGCGACCTACATGCATGCTTGCATGCATAGGAAGGGCTGCCCCAGGGTAGAAAGGCCCCTTCGCTGAGCCTGCTCTGTGCCATATGCTAGGCACTTGGTGAGGCCCTTTCACGCCTTTGCACAGGGTAAAGGTAAAGACCCTGGAGCCAGACTGCCTGGGCTCCCCTCCCATCTCTGTCACCCATGAGCCTCTGTTTCTCCGCTTCCTCATCTGTAAATGGAGGTTATACTGGGACCCATTTCATTTAGGGTTATTGTGAGGATTAAAGGAGTTCGTCAGTGGAAAGTTCCTGTCACTGTTTCAGCCCATAAATCTGTGTTGCTAGTTCACTGTTGTTAGTGTATTTCGTGACAACAGGAAGAAAAGGGGAGCGGCCAAGGGTTTAGGTACCTGCAGGTGGCCCGTGTTTGAATCCTGGTGTGTGACTCAGAGTGGGACCTGCGAAAAGTCATCTCATCTTATGCATCTGAGTTTCCTCATCTGTAAAATGCTAATAATAGTAGCAGTAGCTACCTCCTAGGATTATGGCTCTGGTTAAATGAGTTCATGCCCATAAGATTGGTAGCAAAGTGCCTGGCACATGGCTGGCTCTCTGTTAGTGGGATTGTCATTTGTGTTTGACAGAAGGGAAGGCAGCCTTGGCTAGGGGGAGGGACTTGCCCAAGAACTTTGTTTAAACTCAGCTTCATCTGAGATGAAAGCCAAGGTTCTTGTCCCTTTAGGTCCCCAAAGCTTTCTCTTCTCTCTTATAGTTGGAAAACCTCCGCCAGCCTCCTTCCACCCTAGCACAGCTTATTAGCTAATTGAACCTCAGTGAACTGAATCTCTGAGGGCACCCTTCCTCCAGGAAGCAGGGCCAGCCAAGGCCACTCTGCTGACCTCGGCAGGCACAATGGGTCCCAGGACAATCAATCACTTTTATGACCAAGGCCACCAACTCTCTTCCTCTTAGACCCCTCTGTGGAAGCCCGGTGTGAAAGCACCTGGTCCACCTCCTTCCTTTCCTTCTGATTCCATCCTGCCGTGTAGAGAGCTTGTCAAGCACAGTTAGAAAGAACTTCAAATGAGGCCAGCTTGCACCTTCAGCTAGCTGCCCCTACAGCCAGTGACAGCTAGATCGAATTTCATCACATTTGGGTGCCAAAGGAGAGGCTTTAAAATCATGCCCATTACTTTTTGACTCTCCTTCCCTCACAAGTTGAACCTTATCCCCTTCCCCTTGAACGTGGGCTGGGCTGCCCCTGCCTTTTCCCCTCACTCAGGCTAGGGAGGGACCCTGAGCACCACAAACATTTTAACAGCAGTCCTTGTTGCAATGCCCTGAACACCCGCTGCAGGCCAGGCGCCAGGCTGGGCAGTTTCCTGGAGCCACTCATCTGATCCTAACACCCAACAGCGGGGTAGCAACTACTGTCCACATCCCCCACTCAGGGATGAGGAAACTGAGGCAAGAGAGTTAAGCAAATCACTCACAGCACCACCCGTAAGTCACAAAGCCAGGCTTGGGGGTGCTGCTCAGCCCCCATGTTACCCACAGGATGCAGCAGCAAAGAAAGCCCCGGACCAGCTGTCTGGAGACCTGGGGGTCCCTCTCTGTCCCCACCCCGAGCCGGCCCTCTCCTCTCTGGGTCAGGGAGATGGATGTGGTGTTCCTCGCAGGTGGCTGGCCACACAGCTGAGAGGACCCCTGAGTGAGCAGGAGCCTGGGCACCTCGGCAGCTCAGAACCCACAGTGGTCTGGGGAAAGGCAGGAGGAGAAGGGAGGCCAGCCTCCACCCTGAAGGATGAGGGAAGCTGGGACCTAGAGTCAGGTGAAATTTGGGGGCATCATCAGAGGGACCTGGGGAAACAGGGGCTCTGGAAGCTGACTTGGGAATTCCTGGCTCAGCTCTACAGACAGTGGAAATCTTTAACAAAACGCAAGAAAATATTGTTTGGGCAGGACGGCCTGATTTCCATGCAGTTTTCAGCATCACCTCAGGGAGTTCTCACCTTGCCCTGGGTGTGCCAGCTTAACGATGCCCTACTCCCTTCCAAGTCCTCCAGGTAAGACCCTGCGGGGCCAACCGGGCTCTTCCTGGCCCCCAGCTACCCTCATCTTGTCAGCCGCTGGGCGGTCCTGCCTCGTCCGCCCTTGCTTCTGCCTGCTTCCTTCCCACGCCACTGGCCCTTCCCTACTGCCATCTGGCCTGCTGGGTGGCTGCCATCGTCTCTGGCTGCGTCTCTCTACCTGGGGACTTCTTCCCTCTGGCTGTTTCTCCACCTTTCAGACTGAGGGTCTTCCTAAGGCGCAACTGAGCTAATCTTCACTCCTTGCTTACAATTCCTCAGTGGCTTCCAAGGCCCTCAAGAGGAGTCCGAATCCTTGAGCTTATCTAATGGAGCGTTTTGTGCCTGGCCACCGTGGACACAAACTCTGAGTCCTGTCATTGAACTAAAAGTCTTCTCTGACTGGGAGGCAAGGTAGTAATCAGAGAAGGCTTCCTGGAAGAAGTGAGAGCTAGGCTGGCGACTAAAGGCTGGTTGGGAGTTCATGCCATTGGCCACACCAGAGGGGTGCTCCAGGACACCAGTGGCCAAGGACTTTTCTGGAGGCGCCCCCACCCTCTCAGTGCCCCCGTGCCTAGGGATTTCTGAGAGGAAGCGGAACTGTGGGGCCATGCCACCGGTCATGCGGTGTGGACATTCTGGGAAATACCGCTGGCCACGGGGTTGGCGTCCACACAGGAAGGGGGATTCAGGACTGGATTTGCTGAGCCCAGATAAGCATCCCTGGAGTTCCCCAGCGCGGAAGCCCTCCTGCAGGGGAACCTTGTGTGTGTGTGTGTGATAGGCGTGTTTGGAATGGTCAGGTATTGACTGAAACTGTCATACACGAACAGGAGACAAACCGACTGGTGGAGAGCTGGACTTGGGGAGCAAGAGAGCATCCTGTACTGGTGAAGGGACCAAGATTCTTTCTGCAGAGTGTCCAGTGAGATCCCTGGCTGGGTTCACAGCTAGACAGGAGGGGTCACCATCTCCAGAGCGGGGCTAGACAGGGAAAGCCTGGGCACCTAAGCTTTTTATTTGTCTAGATAATGTAATAACTTGAGATGAATCAATCCCTCTGCAAAACCATTCGTGTCAAACCCAGCCCTTGACTCAAGGGGTACCAGGAGCCCCAGGAAAGAACCAGACTTGGCATTGAGGAAGACGTCCCTGTCCCAGCCCTCCAGTTGTCGGCGGCTGCTGACATGTGATACTGGGCAGCTGCTTCCCCTTTTGAGGATCTCTGTCTTCCCTTCTGTGAAATGGGCATCTTAATAATAATTTTTCTGCCCCCAAGACAGTTGGAGAATCACATAGGATAATGGAGATAAGGTTACACAGGCATCTGGTGAGCTATGTACAACCATTGTGGGGGTGAGAGATGAGAGGAAGTCTTGGCTCCGCCCTCACACAGCTCATGGTCTGGTAGGCAGGCAGATAAGTAGTCAGATTAGAAAATCTAATGGGGAAGGTACTGGTATAGGGAGGCATTCTACAGAAGCACCTCAACCAAGGGAGGCTTCCTGGAGGAAGTGACCTATGAGCTGAGACCTGAAGGAAGGAAGGAGGAAGAGGTAAGTAGGAAGGAAGAGTGTTCAGGGTGGAGGTCAGGGAGAAGAGGGAAGGAAGACATCGGAATGGTTCTTGTTAGCTCAGCATCTTTTAGGCGTTGCTGTTCTGAGTCTGGTAGGAGGTGGTGAGAGCATTTGACAGGTACTGTGTGTCTATTCATGGTGGTGAGGAAAGTGTTCTGGCTTGGAAGGCTTGGCTGTGCCTCACATCTTTTTTTAATTGAAGTATAGTTAATTTACAGTTTTGTGTCAGTTTCAAGCATATAGCAAAGTGATTCCGGTATATACACACACATTGTTGTTGTTTAGCCACTAAGTCTTGTCCGACTCTTTGTGACCCAAAGGACTACAGCATGCCAGTCCTCACTGTCAATTTCTCAGTTTCTCCCAGAGTTTGCCTAAGTTCATGTCTATTGAGTCGCTGATGCTATCCAACAATCTCATCTCCTGTAATGTGGAAACACACACACATACTCATACACATATATATTCTTTTTCAGATACTTTTCCATTATAAGTTATTATAAGATATTTGGGCTTCCCACGTTGTGTAGTGGTAAAGAATCTTCCTGTCAATGCAGGAGACACAGGAAACGTGTGTGCGAACCCTTGGTCGAGAAGATCCCTGAGAGGAGGAAATGGCAGCCCACTTCAATATTCTTGCCTGGAGAATCCCAAGGACAGAGGAGCCTGGTGGGCAACAGTCCATGGGGTCACAGAAGAGCTGGACCTGACTAAGCACACTTGATAAGATAATAAATATAGTTCCCTGTGCTATACAGTATACAGCGTGTATCTGTTAATCCCAAACCCCGAATTTATCTCCCCACCCCACTGCCCAAACCGCCTTGCTCCCATTATCCCCTTTAGTAACCTTAAGTTTGTTTTCTATGTCTGTGAGTCTATTTCTGTTTTGTAAGTGAGTTCAAGTGTATCATTTTTTTTTTCAGGTTCCACATATAAGTGACATCATATGATGTTTGTCTTTGTCTGGCTTACTTCACTTAATGCGATAATCTCTGGTTCCACCCGTGTTGCTGCAAATGGCATTATTTCATTCTTTTTAATGGCTGAGTAATATCCCATTATATGTGTGTGCTGTATCTTCTTTATTCGTTTATCAGTTGATGGACATTTAGGTGGCTTCCATGTTTTTACTTTTGCAAATAGGGCTGCTATGAACACTGGGGTTGCATGTATCTTTTCAAATTAGAGTTTTCTCCAGATGTATGCCCAGGAGTGGATTGCTGGATCATATAGTAGCTCTATTTTCAGTTTTTAAAGGAAACTCCATACTGTTCTCCATAGTGGTTGCACCAATATGCATTTCCACCAACAGTGTAGGAGGGTTCCTTTTTCTCCACACCATCTCTAGCACTTATTACTTGTAGACTTTTTGAGGATCACCATTCTGACTGGTGTGAGGGACACCTCACTGTAATTTTGATTTGCATTTCTGTAATAGTGATTTTGTTGTCCTTCAGTTGCTCAGTAGTGTCTCTTTGTGCCCCCGTGGACTGCAGCATGCCAGGCTTCCCTATACTTCACCATTTCCCAGAGCTTGCTCAGACTCATGTCCGTTGAGTTGATGATGCCATCCAACCATCTCATCCTCTGTCATCTCCTTCTCCTCCCGCCTTCTATTTTTCCCAGCATCAGGGTCTTTTCTGATGAGTCAGCTCCTCACATCTGATAGCCAAAATATCGGAGCTTCATCTATATCATCAGTCCTTCCAATGAATATTCAGGGTTGATTTTCTTTAAGATTGACTTGTTTGATCTCCTTGCAGTTCAAGGGACTCTCAAGAGTCTTCTTCAACACCACAGTTCAAAAGCATCATTTCTTCGGTGCTCAGCATTCTTTATGATCCAGCTGTTACATCCATACAAGACTACTGGAAAAAACATAGCTTTGACTACACGGGCTTTTGTTGGCAAAGTAATAGCTCTGCTTTTTAATACACTGTTTATGTTTGTCATAGATATCCTCCCAAGGAGAAAGCATCTTTTAATTTCATGGCTGCAGTCACTGTCTGCAGTGATTTTGGAGCCCAAGAAAATAAAGTCTGTCACTGTTCCCATTGTTCGCCCTGAAGTGCTGGAACTGGATGTCATGATCTTAGTTTTTTGAATGCTGAGTTTTAAGCCATCTTTTTCACTCTTCTTTTCCACCTTCATCAAGAGGATTTTTAGTTACCCTTTTCTTTCTGCCATAAGGGTGGTGTTGTTTGTATATCTGAGGCAACTGATATTTCTCCAGGCAATCTTGATTCCAGCTTGTGCTTCACCAGGCTGGCATTTCACATGATGTACTCTGCATATAAGTTAAATAAACAGGGTGACCATATACAGCCTTGACATGCTCCTTTCCCAATTTTGAACCAGTCTGTTGTTCCATGTTTGGTTCTAACTGTTGCTTCTTGACCTGCATACTGGTTTCTCAGGAGGCAGGTAAGGTGGTCTGGTATTCTCATATCTTTAAGAATTTTCTAGTTTGTTGTAATCCACACCGTCAGTGATATTGTGCCCCAAATCTTAGATCCAATAACAAATCTTGAGAGGAATAAAGTGAAAATCTCTCAGTCATGTCCAACTCTGCGATCCCATGGACGATACAGTCCATGGAATTCTCCAGGCCAGAATACTGGAGTGGGTTGCCTTTCCCCTCTCCACGGGATCTTCCCAACCCAGGGATCAAGCCCAGGTTTGATCCACCCACATTGCAGGTGGATTCTTTACCAGCTGAGCCACCAGGGAAGCTCAAAAATACTGGAGTGAGTGGCCTATCCCTTCTCCAGGGGATCTTCCTGACCCAGGAATAGAACCAGGATCTCCTGCATTGCAGGCAGATTCTCTACCACCTGAGCTATCAGGGAAGCCCCTTAAGAGGAATACCAGAAATTAATACCACCATCAAAGAATGCAACAAAGGAGGCCTCCATCACATCCCCATTCAAGTTACTAATCTTATCCATACAAATACCCAATGGAACAAGCATGATGTTGAATTTCCACCTCCTCTGAGAAGCCTTCATGTATTTCCCCTGGGCAGAGTGAGTTATGACCTGCTGGGAATACTGTGGTACCCAATATGGGCTCCACAGTGGAGACACTTGCCTGTGGTAGCCTGGCGACGAGGTCTAGCACCTTCCAGTCTGTTCTGTGTCTGGAGCCTGGAAAGGCAGGCTCCCGAAGCGGGGCTTTCAGAGACACCAGCCCACTTTGGGAAGATGAGAATTTCCACGTGCAGATATTAGCTAATGGAGACCCTCATTACTTGTCATAGCATTAATTTTAGGAGATAGTCCTGGTGCGCATTAGAAGGCTATTTTAGTGCCACACAAATTAGACACCTTTATTAGCCATCGGAGGTCATGGAGGTAATGAAGTACTTGAGCTGGAAGAGAGAAATCACGCTTCACCTTGAGTCTGGCCATTTCCCCTGTGTTTCAACAGCATCAGCTTGTCCATCAGGGGCTGCCCACAGCCTGATGGAGTCTCAAGCATCCCTGAACAGGAGTGAGCAGGCAGAGGGAGGGTGTGCATGAGCCATCTGGGTGTATACTGGGGCCTGACTGGTGTGCACATTGTACAGGGGTATGTTGTTAAAGTGTGTACATCAGCTTGTCCATCAGGGGCTGCCCACAGCCTGATGGAGTCTCAAGCATCCCTGAACAGGAGTGAGCAGGCAGAGGGAGGGTGTGCATGAGCCATCTGGGTGTATACTGGGGCCTGACTGGTGTGCACATTGTACAGGGGTATGTTGTTAAAGTGTGTTTGTGTGTGTGTTAGGGTTTGCATTTCGTCCTAAGATGTTCACCTTTCATTATGGTTATACTATATTCCTATTTACCAAATGGTGAGGGGGCTTCTTTATACAGTGCTTCATCTCTAATAAGTCAGTACCTGTTTTGTTTCTGGGATGTTCTTTATGTGGATTAAAAAAAAATCCTTCAAAGTTAAAAAAAAAGCTCACCTGTGAGTGTGCCTGTGTGTGTCTGGGAGTAAATGTGTACGTGTGTCTTGTGGAGAGCGGGTGGGTTTCTAGTCATGTGTTCGTGTGTGAACCTTTCTAACTGAGTTGGAGGAAAGGGGATGGACTGCCTGTGCAGTGCTGAGCACCCCGCCATGTCAGGTGCTTGTTGGGACCTGGGCAGCTGACCTCTCTGGAGGGGCTCTTATCACGGAGGAAGGGCACTGAGGAGCCCGTGGGTGGACTCCGCCTCAGGAATCCCAGGATTCTGGATCTCTCTGGGCCCTGATTCCCACTCCTGGGGGTGGGGTTAACCCAGAGACCTTCACCTGCTTCCCAGGAAACTGATAGCGTTGTTCAGGCCCTCTCTGTGGCGCTTGGGTGGGACTAGCAGGCCCTCAGCTAGCTCCGGTTTCTCCCAGGGAGCCCTTTGGTGACATGGAACAAGAGCTCTCCTAGCCGCCCTGGTCTGTGGGCCCCACAGTCGCCCTGGCTTTTGTGGGCACAACGTTGTACAGTCGACCAAAGCACTTTTTCCTCATTGCTCAAGAACCCCACGGTCCCGGCAGCAGCCACTGCCCAGGGGACAGATGAAGAGAGGGCGGTCACCCCCTTAGCGGCACACACGCAGCGAGTGAGGGGCTGAGCTGGATCTGATCTAGAGCCCTCGTGTTCCCAGGGGAACCACACCCCGACTCCTCCAACTCTGCATTTCCTGCAGCCTCTGGAGACATCGCTGGGCAGAGGGGGAAGGGTCTGTGAGCAGAGCGGGCAGTGGAGGGGCAGGGAGACCGCCTCTCGGGAGAGCTGTGGAGTCGCTCCTTCAGACCTGGCCTGGACTGGCAGGTCACTGCATCTTTCTGGGTCTTCCTTTCTTTACCCGTAAAAATCTCATCAGGAAGAAATGAGAAAGGCCCAGATGTGTTCCGGGGGCTTAGGAGAGATGTCTCGTAGGTGGGTCTTGCTCTTTCCTTCCCCTTATAACTGAGTGGGTAGGCGCAGGATCAGGTCTGTGTAGCCAGGGAAGAAGGTAGGAGCTGCTGTGCCTGTGAGGGTTCTGGGGGGGTCTTTCTCGCTGCTCCTCCCTCTGTCACTTTGAGCCCAACTCTTCCCCTCCTGTCTGGGCCCCATGACAAGCCCAGGTGGCCCCTGTTGTTCAGGGAGAGATGGAGACTGAAGGCGTACCCCTTGCGGGAGGCTGAGCCTGGAGGATCTGAGCTTGCTTGCCGCTCCCTGTCTGAATTTCTTAGAGAGGCCCAGCGGAGACGCTCAGCACTTTTGGCTCTGGTCCCATGTCCTAGCTCCCTGCCTGGGCGAAGGGCCATTTGACTCATCACTTTCTCTCCCTGGACCCTGATGGGTACCTGACATGTGGTGGCTGTTTACAGAATAAACAAAGCGAAATCAATGCACAATGAGTAAGGGTCTAGGGGGCCTTGTGGAGTCAGGGGGGTTAGTCCTGGCCTGGAATTTATCCACCCTCATGCCCTCAGGGGACGATGAAACTGAGTCCTGGGACCAGAAGTCTTGGGGACAGGGTATGGAAAGAACTCAGGGGGCCAGAGTAAGGCTGCTGGGAAGGGCTCGGAGCCGGGAGCTCAGGGCTCTGTGGGTGCCTGGCCTGAACTCGAGGATGCTGGAGATGGGAGGCAGCTGGCTCGAGGTGGGGGTGGGGTGGGGCAGGGCAGGTGTCTTCCAGGCTGAGAAGAAAGAGCATACGGCAGTCCTGATGTGACAGGGTTTGGGAGACGGTGGAGAGTTTAGTAGGGTCTGGAGCTGCCTAGGCCACGGCGTGAGCTGTGGGCAGAGCCAGGTCTAGAACCCCGTCTGGCCAGGGTCCTTCCCTGTTCAGTGCTCACTGCGCGTGTACCCACCCAAGTCCAAAGGCCTGGACAGCCAGCAGAAGCAGTGACCAGAAATCTTTCTCCTGGCCTGTCTGCCCACTGCGCTCCGGAACGGATGCCTAAGCTCCTCCAGCCCTGGGGCCCACTAACGAGGGACCCGGTCTCCTGGACACAGCACGTGGGGTTGCAGATGACCTCTGACCCCAGGCCTCCTTGTGCAGACCCTCTGTATCCCCAGGCTTTGTTTTCTCAGGGTGGTGAGGGGAGGAGGGAGGCATGAGCGGCCTCCACACAGGGTGGCAAATTTGGGCCATCGATTTGCATTTATTTCCTGCTCAAATGATCCAGGCTGGCTGCTGCTGGGGGTGGGGGTGAGGGGGCTGCTCTTTAGCATTTTAAGTTTGCTGATAATTGGAGGAAAATAACTCCAATAATGAAATCACTGCTGGATCGCATTCTGATACGTGACAAATCAATTCATTTATGATACCTTCTTTGTCACACTGAGCCATTCTGGTGCTCAGTGGAAACCTCTTAAATTAATAAAACTGTTAAATCCATAAAACCCTCCGTTCCGAGTAGCACATCATAGCACAAGTTTGAATCATTAAAGGAATAAAACTGATAAATGTGAGCTGGGGAGTGTCTGTGTCTGCAAAGAGGGGCTGGCTTTTAAGACAGATACAATATAATAGTCATAAGCTCCGATATTTCCTCCCTCTGTGTGTGTGTAGGGGGGCATCTGCATATTTCAGCGGGTGGAGGTTGGTAGATACAGGTCTAGCCAGCATGGGGGCAGGCTGCTTTAGTAGTGATTGGTGGGGCTTTAGCCTTTTAAATAAAATATGATTTAATAGCAAAGAGAAAAAAATATAAAGACTTTATTGGACCCCATCGAACCTGACTTAGCTCAACAGGGATTTTCCAAAATAGCTACACTCGTCTGAAAGGGGCGGGGTGGCAGGGTTCTCGCATCACACGCTGACTAGGGAGCAGGAGGCTTGGCAGCTGCGGGGAGAGGGAGGGGGTTTCAGTCCTGCGGGCCCAGGTCAGGCTGGGTGGCCTCCCCACGTGGCTGCTGGCTGGCTGTGTGACCTTGGGCAGGCTGCTGCCCTTCTCTGTGTAACCTGGGGATGCTGATCTCCTAGGGAGGAATGTATGAGCAAGAGCCGAATGAACCGTAAAGCGCAAGGAACTGGCCAATTAACATTCACTTGACTGTGACCCTGGCTGGTAAAGGTTGCAGCACGTCTTGCCACGCAGGGCTGGCTTGGTGTGCTGCGAGCGGGTGGAAGGACGTGGCTCTGCTGGACGCTCTGTCGAGCTGTGTCTGTGCACCTGGCCCACGTCTAGTACCTCACAGCCCTGGGCTCCATCTGTGCCTGCTCTTCAAGCTCTCGAGCCCCTGAGGCTGTCATTCGTTTGAGCTACAAGGGCTCTGGAGGAAGCAGCAGAGAGCCTGGCACCCTGGAAACGGCCAATAAACGCTGCTCCTCCCTCCACATCAGTCCAGCTTGGCAAACGCCCAGAGGAGTGTTCAGGGGGTGCCTTTGCACCAGGCACCGGGCGAGGGTGGGCAATGGGGAGCGCAGGTGAGTGAGACCCTGCCTGGCCCTTTGGGGCTCCTGTGGCCTCATCTCTTGTCCATTTGCCTTTCACGCCAAGGAAACTGGAGGTTCCCTGAGGCCAAGCTCTGGGCCTCCTTTCCTCACTTCCCCCAGGCTCCTCTCCTATGAACAGGTTCCTCGCGCTCTGGAACGGATGGAGTATTCAGTCCCTATTCTAGAATGTAACGGATTCATCCTATGTGATAGCTTTTAAACTTTATTTACCCAAAATAAGAAAGAATTTTTACACTGTGCCCCAGTACACACATCTATGTTATACACACATTGTTGTTGTTCATTAGCGAAGTCATGTCTGACTCTTTGCGACCCCATGGACTGTAGCTTATCAGGCCTCCCTGTCCTTCACTATCTCCTGGAATTTGCTCAAATTCATGTCCATTGTGTCGATGATGCCATCCAACCCTCTCATTCTCTGTCACTCCCTTCTCCTGTCCTCGATATTTTCCAGCATCAGGGTCTTTGCCTTTGAGTCGGCTCTTCATATCAGGAGGCCAAAGTATTGGAGCTTTAAATTCAGCATCAGTCTTTCCAATGAATATTCCGGATTGATTTCCTTTAGGATTGAGTGTTTTGATCTCCTTGCTGTCCAAGGGACTCTCAAGAGTCATCTCCAGCACCACAATTGGAAAGCATCAAATTGGAACAAAATGTTAGGAAACAATACTTACCCTTAATGAGTTTTGGGAATTCTGTTCTATTCTAATTTCATTTATTCTATTCCATCCCATATTCCATTCTAAGTTTTTAAAATGTCTCAATCCCTTTAATTACTTTTATGATCCACTCATGGGTATGATCAGCAGTTTGAATAATTCTGATCGGGTTGACCTTTTCAGTCTTCTGACAAGGGACTTGTCACATGGGAATGACTATCTTCACCCCTAGACTAGAAGATACCCAGGGCCACAACCTCCCAGGCCAGCCGAACTTCACGGCTGCTCTGGCTTAACCTGAGCTCTGCGAGAACCCCCCTCACCAGTCACCCTGTGCAGGACTTAGAGACTCCAGAGGGGAAAGGGATGGGGGAGCTGTCACTGGTGGCCTTGGCCAACCTTCTTGAAAAGAGAGTGGAAGTGACGAGCCAGCTCACCTGCCCTCTCCACCCCACTGTGATCAAAGGGGTCTTTGAGGGCAGGGAACCCATGCCCCTGACATAACGAGCCACGTGGGCCCAGCAACCTGACAAGCCTTCACTGCCCGCAAGCATCAGGAGTTCTTGACAGCCGGCAACTCGAGTGCTAATTGCCAGCCGGGGTGAGTGGCGGCCCCTGCAATCCATATCAATTATGGACTTTGGCCGTGGAGACAAAAAGCCTCTTCCGCGGCTGTCAGACCTTGGTGTCATTACTGGGGGCTGCCAAAGGGCGGATGGGAGCAATGGCCACCCGCCACCCCCACCACCTGGGCCTCCTGGCCCTGGGCACCGGTGGTCTGCCAGGCAGGCCCTGACAGGCATAGGGGCAAACACACAGCCTGCGTGGCCCGCTTCGATGTTTTGCCACTGTGCCCGTCAGCCCGGGACTGAGGGGCTGCCGTCACCTGCCGCCACCTCTCCTATAGAGGGAAAGCTTCAGGTACTCCGAGTTTGCCTCCCTCCCTGAGACATCTGTGCACTGGGGACTTGGGAACAGAGTCTGGGCAAGACCTGGGTTTAGAAATCTCTCTCCCATTTTTCAGGTTGCCTCAGGGCTCAGGGGTTTAACTTCTCACCACAGTTACTCTGTGACCTGCCAGTTCTTCAGGTACTGTCTCACCATTCCCCTAAATAGAGCCTACTTCCCCACCCCCTACGCTGTGCCTCGTTGGCAGATGAGGAAGCTAAGGCCCAGGGAGGTGAAATGACTTGCCCAGGGGCCTGCTGCACATCTTTTGGGGATCCTGGACACGCAGCACTGGCAGTGAGGGTGGGGGGCAGCATGTGAGGCCAGAACGACCCTGGCACAGCAGACTGAAAGATAGCCCTGTCGACAGGAATGCTGAGCCCTGGGAGGCTGCTAGGAGGCCGCTGAGCTGTCCATGGCCTGCGAGTCAGGGGATCTCGGGGTCAGAGTCTGATCCAGGGGCTTCCTGGGGCTCGAGTCGGCCTGTGTCCTGGGGGACGGAGTCCAGAGCACTCTGCCACTCCGTAGTCAGCCTGCTCCTGCAAGTCTCCCATGGTCTGTCTCTTCCAGGCTTGTGCCTTGCTGTGGCTTTCTAGAAAAGCCAGCTTTATTGAGGTATAATTTACATGCCATAAAAGTCATCCACTGGAAGCGCACAGTTTGATGAGTTTTAATAAATTTATACAGTGTGCAGCCGTTACAACAATCCAGTTTAGAACATTTCCATCACTCCAAAAAGTTCTTTCTGCCCGCTTTCAGTCACTCCCATCCTCAGCCCCAGGAAGCTACTGATCCACTTTCTTCCTCTAGAGTTTTGCCTTTTCTAGAAATTTCGTATAAATGGAATCACACAACAAGGAATTTTTTGTATCTGGCTTTTTAAACTCAATATAATGCTTTTTGGGTACATTTTTGTTGTTTTGGGTGTCTGTATTTCTTTCCTTTTTATTGCCAAGTAGTATTCTTGTGTGTGACTATCCACGTTTTATTAATTCACTCACCAGATTATAGACATTAGGATTCCTTCTAAGTTTGGGAAATTTCAAATAATGCTGTTTTGAACAGTTGCAGATAAGTCTTTATGTCTATATGTATTTTCACTTCTCTTGGGTAGATACCTCAGTTCAGTTCAGTTGCTCAGTCGTGTCTGACTCTCTGCAACGCCATGGACTGCAGCATGCCAGACCTCCCTGTTCATCACCAACTCCCAGAGTTTACTCAAACTCCTGTCCATCGAGTCGGTGATGCCATCCAACCATCTCATCCTCTGTCGTCTCCTTCTCCTCCTGCCTTCAATCTTTCCCAGCAGCAGGGTCTTTTCAAATGACTCAGTTCTTCACATGAGGTGGCCAAAGTATTGGAGTTTCAGCTTCAACATCAGTCTTTCCAATGAATATTCAGGACTGATCTCCTTTAGGATGGACTGGTTGGATCTCCTTGCAGTCCAAGGGACTCTCAAGTCTTCTCCAGCACCCAGTCATATGCTAAGTACGTGCTTAACGTTTAAAGAAACTACTGTTTTCTAAAGTGGCTGCACCTTTTCATATCTTCACCAGCAGCTTATCAAGGTTTCGGGTTCTTCTCTTCCTCTCCAGCACTTATTCCCCATCTTTTCATTAGAGCCATTCACCTGGGTCCATAAGAGTATCTCTAATTTGCATTAATATATCCTTAATGATGAGTGATGCTGAGTTTCTTTTATTGGCCTGTTAGTCATTTGTATATCTTTGGTGAAGTGTTTATTCAGATCTTTTTCTTTTAATTGGGCTGTTTTATTATTGAGTTGTAAAAGTTCTTCACATATTTTCCATACACATCCTTTACTAGATATGTAATTTGTCAGCATTTTCTCCCAGTCTGTTGCTTGTCTTCTCCTTTTCTTAATAGCCTTTTGAAGTGCAAAAGTTTTAAATTTTAATGAAGTCCAACTTGTCAGTTTTCTCTATCACAAATCCTATTTTGGTGCCATATCTAAGAAATATTTGCTTAATTCAAGTCCTAAAGATGCAGAGTACATCCTGAGAAATTCTGGGCTGGATGAAGCACAAGCTGGAATCAAGATTGCTGGGAGAAATATCAATAGCCTCAGATATGCAGATGACACCACCCTTATGGCAGAAAATGAAGAAGAACTAAAGACTATCTTGATGAAAGTGAAAGAGAAGAGTGAAAAAGTTGGCTTAAAACTCAGCATTCAGAAAACTAAGATCATGGCATCCGGTCCCATCACTTCATGGCAAATAGATGGGGAAACAATGGAAATATAGAGAGACTTTATTTTTGGGGGCTCCAAAATCACTGCAGATGGGGACTGCAGCTATGAAATTAAAAGATGCTTGCTCCTTGGAAGAAAAGCTATGACCAACCTAGACAGCTCATTAAAAAGCAGAGATATTACTTTGCCAACAAAGGTCTGTATAGTCAAAGCTATGGTTTTTCCAGTAGTCATGTATGGATGTGAGAGTTGGATTATAAAGAGTGCTGAAGAACTGACGCTTTTGAACTGTGGTGTTGGAGAAGACCCTTTAAAGTCCTTTGGACTGCAAGGAGATCCAACCAGTCCATCCTAAAGGAAATCAGTCCTGAATATTCATTGGAAAGACTGATGTTGAAGCTGAAACTCCAATACTTTGGCCATCTGATGCAAAGAACTGAGTCATTTGAAAAGACCCTGATGCTGGGAATCTTGATGAAAGTGAAAGAGAAGAGTGAAAAAGTTGGCTTAAAACTCAGCATTCAGAAAACTAAGATCATGGCATCCGGTCCCATCACTTCATGGCAAATAGATGGGGAAACAATGGAAATATAGAGAGACTTTATTTTGGGGGGCTCCAAAATCACTGCAGATGGGGACTGCAGCCATGAAATTAAAAGATGCTTGCTCCTTGGAAGAAAAGCTATGACCAACCTAGACAGCTCATTAAAAAGCAGAGATATTACTTTGCCAACAAAGGTCTGTATAGTCAAAGCTATGGTTTTTCCAGTAGTCATGTATGGATGTGAGAGTTGGATTATAAAGAGTGCTGAAGAACTGACGCTTTTGAACTGTGGTGTTGGAGAAGACCCTTTAAAGTCCTTTGGACTGCAAGGAGATCCAACCAGTCCATCCTAAAGGAAATCAGTCCTGAATATTCATTGGAAAGACTGATGTTGAAGCTGAAACTCCAATACTTTGGCCATCTGATGCAAAGAACTGAGTCATTTGAAAAGACCCTGATGCTGGGAAAGATTGAAGGCAGGAGGAAAAGGGGACAACAGAGGATGAGATCGTTGGATGGCATCACTGACTTAATGGACATGAGTTTGAATAAGCTCTGGGAGTTGGTGATGGACAGGGAAGCCTGGTGTGCTGCAGTGCAGTCCATGGGGTCGCAAAGAGTCGGACACGACTGAGTGACGGAACTGAACTGAAAGATGTCCTGTGTTAAGCTGTGTAATTTTAGCCCGCATATTTAGATCTATCATCTATTAATATTGAGCTAATTTTGATTATGGTGTAAGGTAAGAATCTAAGTTTTTTTTTTTCTTTTGTATACAAATTGAATACAAATGTCCAGTATCTCAGCATTATCTCTTGAAGAGACTATCCTTTCCTCATTGAACTGTCTTGGCACTTTGTTGCAAATTAATTGATCATACACACATAGGTTTATTTCAGCTATTCTGTGCTGTTGCATTGATCTGTTCTTTGGTCTTTTTGATATAATGCTTTATATTGAAACGTAGCTTTATAGTACAAAAGTACTATATAATGCAGCTTTATAGTAAAATTAGAAATCTAGCAGTTTGAGTTCTCCAAATTTGTTCTTGGTTTTTAAAACTGTTTTGACTATTCTAGATTATTTTCATTTTCATATACATTTTAGGATCAATTTCTACAAAAAAAGCCTGCTGAGATTTTGATAGAGACTTGATGGGAATTTTAATGGTAATTTGGGGAAACTCACCATTGTAACAATTTCTAGTGTTCCAATTCATGAGTGTTTACTTAGATCTTTTATTTAGGTCTTCTTTGATTTCTCCTGACAGTATTTTATAGTTTTCTGAGTACAATTTTAAAATTTCTTTTGTTAAACTTATTCCTAACTGCTTCTTTCTTTTTAGTGGTATTATGAATGCATTGTCTTCCTAATTTTATTTTCAGGTTGTTCATTAGTAGTAGACAGAAATACAACTGATTTTTGCATATCCATCTTCTGTGGTAGTTTTAAAATCAAAGTGTCTTGACACTGCTCCCATTGAGGGATGGGATCTATGCTTCTACCCTTGAGTCTAGCTCTGGAAGTTCTTGACTAATAATACATGGCAGAAGTAACTCTGGGCCAGTTCCCAGGCTTTTAGAAGCTATCTGCCTCTGCTTCCTGTCCCTTGGGGTACTTGCTCCAGGAACCCAGACACCATGCTGTGAGGAAGTCCAAGCAGCCTGGAGGGGCCCAAGTGGATGTCTGTGTGGAGGACCCGA
The DNA here is from genome assembly GCA_006410635.1 of Cephalophus harveyi. Lineage (NCBI taxonomy): Eukaryota > Metazoa > Chordata > Mammalia > Artiodactyla > Bovidae > Cephalophus > Cephalophus harveyi. The sequence goes on from SJYT01077248.1 coordinate 285,037, forward strand.
GGTCTCTGGTCCTTAGCAGCAGCGACTTGCCAGCTCTGGGTGGGAGCCGTCTGGGAAGCAGATCCTCTAGCCTCTGGGTAAACTCTCTTAGCTAGTGTAGTATGGAATAGAGACTAAACTTCCCTGCTCGGCCTTGTCTTACCTGCAGATTTGCGAGCAAGATAAATGGCCATTGTTGATTTGAGCCACTAAGTCTTGGGGGTGGTTTGTTTCACAGAACTATTGGGTTGGCCAACAAGTCTGCTTGGGTTTTTCTATAACATCTTAAGGAAACCTTGAAGGAATTAAAACCCAAATGAACTTTCTGGCTAACCCAATAGATGACTGGAACATCTGCTTTCTAATGCTGATTAAGACTCGGGTGGGAAGGGAAGAAATAAGGGGAAACGGCAGAGAGAAGGGAATGATGAAGGCAGGCAGGCTGTGGAGGGGCAGGGAGCAGAAAGCAAGCAAGAGGTTAAAACGTATGATGATTTGAGTGCCTGTGCTCTGCTAGTTATGCATCTTGGTCATTAGAGTCAGACCAGCTTACAAACACCACAGCCCTGCCATAAACACACTGTGTGTGCCTGATGTCAGTCAGGCCATTCCGCCCCTGAGGACCTCAGTCTCCCCATCTGTGCAATGGGCGCAGGTGAGAAAGGCTGAGCTGGGCAAAGTGAGAGTTGTGTCTAGAACTGCTCAGGGTTTGGGGCTGCTCTTAATGGGCATCTATGGCTGTGGGCCCTTTGTTACTTTAAGGATCTGTCCGCATCTTTGAAAACCCATATGCTGCAGTGAAGAGGAAGAGGAGAGCGAAGACAAAGAAAAAAGCCGAGAAGAGCCATAATAATCACAGTTATACTTCCTATGGTTATGCTTCTTTCTTTTATGAATTACTTTTAATTAAATCTTTTGTTGTGAATTAATAGTAATGTACATGCATTTAAAGAAATAATACAGATGTCCCATGTACCTGTTACCCGAGTTCCCCCCGTTGCCAACATCTTGTAAAACTGTAGCATACTGTCACAAGCAGGGCTTTGATACTGATGGAGTCAAGACAGGGAACATTTCCATCACCACAAAGTATGCTTCTTTCTTGAGAGGAGGCTTTCACTAGACTAAGAAGGTTGGCCCAGGGACCCTGGGGCGGGGGGAACAGGGCACAGCAGAAGACAAGTGGCCCCCTGTGCTTCCACGCTCCTGGGGACCAGCCTGGTAAGGGAGGAGTAAACAGAACAGAGGCAAAGCCAGGAGCCAGGGAGACCCTGGCTGGGCCCAGTGGTTCTGTCTCAGGGGAGAGGGCTCTGCCAGGGAGTGGGGTCAGGCTGTCCTGGGCAGAGGGAAGCAGGAGGGGGAGATGGGGCCTCTTTGGCCCTGAAAGCAGAACAGGAGGAGCTGATTCCAGGCTCAGAATGAAGCCACTTGAGTGCATCACTGGAGGTGCATGGGGGGAGGCTGCAGGCCCCTGCTGGGACCCCTTCGTGGAGCGCCTGGGACCCCATGAAGGCTGGACTAGGTGGTTCTCAGAGCTCCCTCCCCACCCTTATAGGCTGATGTGGGGACAGGGAGGCCAGATCAGAATCCTCCAGGCTCTGCCTTCAGGGAGGCAGCTGGCCTGGCTGGGCTGCTCCGGGTGCCCCCTGCCCCAATCTCCTCTCTTGACACAGCCCTTCTCTGGCCTGGCATGTCCCACAGAGCCCAGGGCTCATGTGCTGCCCGCCCTGTGCTCCCAGGACCAATGAGTGATCACAAGATCCGAGGTCAGACCTGCTCATTTGGAGCTGTCTGGAGGGCAAAGATGCAGATGAGAGGGGCAAGGTGGGGGGCAGGTAGGACGGACATGTGGCAGCAGGGACTGGCTTGCACGAGCCATGGGCAGTCTGGCCCCTTGGCCGCAGCTCCCTTCTTCGTGGACTGCGCATTGTAAACCATCCCCATGGCCTAGATCCCCTCACTCTTCTGCTCTTTTCATGCCTGGTTCTTCTATGCCCTTCAGTTCTCAGCTGAAATGACACCTCCTCAAAGAAGCCCTCTGTGATTGCCACAGAAATACATCCACTCCCTCTTCCGCTGCGTGTTTGCTCCCTGGCACGACTATTGCAGTCTGTCGTCACCTGTTGGTTCATGGATTTTGGGCCGGGTCTGTCTGTCCCGCTGTACTGTCGGTTCTGTGTGGTGGGTCACTGTGTCCTTATCCTGAGCTGTGTTCCCAGTGCCCAGTGAAGCCGGTGCCTGGTGAATGAACTTTATGAAGAGCTAACACTTGATAGTATTTATAGTCACTCAGCCCTGTTCTAAACTACCTATGTTAATGGAGTAATGCCTCTTAATAACAACCTATAAAGTAGCGCTCTTATTATCCTCATTGTAAAACAACAAGCTTGTGTCCCCCAGCTAGTGAGCGGTGAGGCTGGGACTTGAACCCAAGGAGCCTGGCGCCAGAGTCCACGCTCTCAAGCCCGAGTGATGGCCACCTGCCTCCGGCCGCGGCCCTGCTCCGCAGGGCTCCAGGGGGCTCCGTGGGCATAGTGGTGACATTATGTGTAAAGCTTGCTCCCTGCCTCTCTTCATTCTCCTCTCCTGGCTGAACGCTCTGACTCCACTAGTCTCTGTGGGTCCTGGCAGGTCTCTCCCCTCACTGAGGTCCCAAGAGGGAGGTCTCATCCTCTTAAGACAAAGGGGAAGCTGAGGCCCTGCCAGGGAAGACAGTTGCAGCGCCTTGCTTTCCAGTCCAAGGCTCCTTTCCCTGCCCTTCAGTTGCTTGAGCTCACAGGTAGCAGTGTTTCTGAAGACTGGGTGGGCCCCCAGATGGGGCTCTTCTTGTTTCCCTACAGCCCTAAGGGGAGGGCAGCGGGCATGGCTTTTATCCCCATTCTACTGGTGGAAAAACTAAGGCCCAAGGAGGGGAAGCCTGTTGCCTGTGGTCATCTGTGTGAAGATGGCCCAGACGTCCAGGCTTCCACCCTGGGCTGCATCCAGGATACTCCTGACACCAGGTCATGAGGAGCCTCTGCAGCTTCACCTGCCCCAGAATCTGGGCCTGGTGCCAGAACAGGCACCTACAGGGGCTCCGTAAGAACCAGCTGCACACCGAGTCCTCCAGAGTCAGCCTGTGTGACCTGATAGCTCAGGCTAGAGAAAATGCTTCCTTCTCTAAGGCAGAGGCAAGTCCAGATATGGAAGGTCAAGGAAGACTTCTTGGAGGAGGTGACCTTGGCACTGGCCATGGGAATGGGAGGGACCCACGGGATAGGAGACCTAACAGAACCCTAAATTCAGCTGAATTCCATCAGGATGCAGGAGAGGGCAGGATAAAGAAGGACTCAGGCCCTCAGGGGTGCGGTGGGGTTTTGACCATTCTTTGTTCCAGGCCCGGAATAGCCAGGCTTAGGACAGGAGGGTTGTTCCTCTGATCCCTCCATGCCTCAAAATCTGAGTCCCTGACAGTTTCCTCAAGTCTCCCAACACCCTTTTCTGTCTGGAACCCATTACCTTCTTCACAGCGAACCCCAAGGACTCACTGGTTTTAGCTCTAGGCATATGTGGTCCCACTTCAAAGACTTCCAGGCTGAGAAAAATCCAAATTTCTAGGGGAAGGGAAATTTTGTTCCGTCTCAGGGAGCTAGGCATTTACATACACTCATTTCTTCCTCACAAGAACCCATAAAGAAGTTACTGTTCTTTTATTTATTTTTTAACAGCTTCATTGTTTACAGTTCACTCATTTAAAGTGTGCAGCTCATTGGTTTTCGGTATATTTGCAGAGTTGTGCAAGCATCATCATAATCTAATTTTAGGACATTCCATCATCCCCCAAAGAAACCTGTGTCCATTAGCTGTCATTCTCCATTCCCTTCCTCCCTCCCTCCCTCTCCTCCCCATGTCCCGAAAAACTAGAGAGGGCACGAACTCCTTCCACCCTGCTCCCTAGCTCCATCATTGTCAGGTCCCACCCTTCTTCTGCTTTTTTTGCCCATGTGGTTGCTGAAGAATGTTAAACCTATGTCACTCCATGGGCCAGCAGCACAGGGGTCACTTGGGAATTCGTTAAAAATGCAGAACTCCAGGCCCCACCCCAGACCTACTGAATTAGAATCTTTTAACGAGAGCCCCAGGGAATCTGCATGCAAGGAGCATCTGAGCAGCTGGGGATGAAGCAAACCCCAGACTCCACACATGGCACCTTACCTTCTTGCAGTTCAACAGGCATCTTTGAAACAGCGACACTGTCTTCCGTAACCACAGGGTCATTCTCACAACTATTGAAAGAAGCAAGAATTCTCACTCCCAAAAGTGGAGACAGACCCAGAAAGGTTACGCCCCTTGCTGCACGTCCCAGCTGGGGATGCAGGGCAGGATTTGAACACAGAACCACTTGGCTTCACACCTTTTCCCCCTCCGGCCTCACAATTATATGGCTATCATTTTCTGCTTTTATCAAGGGAAGAATGCCTTGTAGATACCTAGACGCACAGGCTTCTGCTTCTGTCTCCGGATGACCGGACTGGTAGTGGTAGTGCCTCGGAAGATGACCAGAGGACCACCGCCAGCCTCTCAGTTGGAACACTAACGGTGTGAGAACGGAGGTAACTGCTGACCGCCAGGGGAGCGGCCTGCCTGCATCTAGATCCAACCAATGTCTGACTTGCTGTGACCTGGGCCAGCGCCTCCCCGTTTCGGAACTTCTGCCTCCTTCTGGGAGAGGCCAGGTAGGGTGACCCTGGCTGGTCCCAAGACTGTGGGGGATTCATGTGTGCGCCATCACAGTGCCCAGTGGCTGGATCACTCTGGGCACTAGCGCCCTGGTGTCCTCTGGGGGGCCCTCCCTCCTCCCCTGCCTGAACTCCAGTGGCGTGCTGTTGAGACATGGGCACTTGCTTGCTAAGAGCTCCCGAGAAGAAATGGAGGATGTCTTCTATGACTTTGGTTTAATGATACAGAATCAAGCCTAGTGTCCCTGAGGCCCTGAAGGGGCCTGGCTCGCCCCTGGGTCCCCTGGGGGCTCGCCAGCTGAAGCAGAGGGAGGACTTGGAGAAGGTCCTACACACCTTGGCATTGACTTGAGCTGTCCAGAGTCATCATTGTACAGATGGGGAAGCAGAGAATGATGGGATGCTATGTCCTGTCCGGATGAAAGTCTGTGAGCGTGATAATGGATCCTTCCCCCAGCCCCTGATCACAACCTGTCAGTAACAGGGCAGCTGAGTTGCCAGCTCTGGGGTCAGGTGGCCTGAGCTGAAACCCCGAGTCTGTCTCTCACCAGGTGTGCGGCCTTAGATGGAGTGTAGAGTAGCTCTGAGTCTTGGCTGCCTTTATTGGAAACAGGGAGTGGTCATCACAGTACCTTTCCTGTCAAAGCAAGGTCAAGAGCACGGACTATATGTAAGCGTTCTGACATATAGCACTTGGTCAGTATAGGTTAGCTATTATTATTAACTAATATCGTTGTCCTCTATGCATGTGAGCATGCTAACTCACTTCAGTTGTGTCTGACTGTGACCCCTGGACTGTAGCCCACCGGGCTCCTCTGTCCATGGGATTCTCCAGGCAAGAATACTGGAGTGGGTTGCCATGCCCGCCTCCAGGGGATCTTCCTGACCCAGGGACTGACCCAGTCTCTCTTATGACTTCTATATTGGCGGGTGGGCTCTTTACGACTAGCTCCACTTGGGAAGCCTCATTGTCCTCTGTGTCAGAGCCCAACGTCTTGGATGTGGGAGGTCTTCATTACCTGGCCTCTGGTTTCCTCTCCTGCCTTAACCCTCTCCCACTCTCTGTTTTATCTTTCAGCCAAAATATGTCTTTAAGTCATTTTCTGAGCTGGTTTCTGACCTCCAGGCTTGGGCCCATGCTGTTCCCGAAATCTGGACCACTTTGGACAATTCCTATTTCTCTTCCGGTCTCCATTTGGATATAATTTCCCTGGCAACCTCTCCACACCCACGTGGGGATAAGGGCTCCCTCCTGGGGGCAGCCCTTACATTCCCCCTCAGCCTCCGCGTCGCCATCCCTTGTTTGTTTGTCTGGTTTTCCTGTCAGACAGTAGATTCCAGGCAGCAAGGGAGAGTTCCCAGCACCTAGTGTACACGCTGCTCAGTGGAGGGTTGAATGGTTGAGGGGGTGCTGTCTGTCTGGATAGAGTAAGTGTCCAGTGAGGTCAGGCTGACTGCAATGGGAGGTCAGGACTGTATACCCTGCAGCACACATTTGAGGTAAGTAGAGCTTGGGAAAGATTTTTCTATGGGAAGTGAAGCTCGATCATGGCCTTGGAAAATGGTGAATGGGCAGAGAGAAGGGAGGGGCATTTTGATCGCTTTCCATAAATGTTTATGAATGCACTTGTGTTAGTGGTAGCCTGTCTCTAATCTCAGGAAGCCCTTTACCCATGCTGTGTATTTGGGGAGCTAGGACACAGGGGGAATGTACATTTGGGACCAATGGAAAAAGCTATGGGAATTGGGGCAGGAAAGCTCGGAAAAGGCTTCAGATAGGAGCAGACACTCAAGGAGGACTGTGAAAGATGCCGAGGAGTTTACAAGGTAGGTAAGAGAGGAAAGGCATCGTGTACTGTGTTCCCAGAGGAATAGCCAACAAGAAGTCGCGGAGAGGAGAAGTGGATTTGCGCAAAGTCAGAAAGTCTTACAGGGCTGTGTGCAGGTGCCAGGCTGAGTGGGGGGCATATAACAAAAGCTTGGGAATATCAAGCTTTGGCGTTTGAACGCCATCCTGTATCATTTACTCAGGCATGTCTTTGACTAATATTTACTGAGCACGAAATTATGGCACCCCGCTCCAGTATTCTTGCCTGGAGAATCCCACAGACGGAGGAGCCTGATGGGCTACAGTCCATACGGTTGCACAGAGTCGGACACGACTGAAGTGACTTAGCATGCACGCACGCACGCACGCAAGCACAACTAAGTGTCAGGCTCTGTGCTAGGTGCTGGGCACACCCTGGTGGAAAAAGAAAACTTGGTTCTTACCTTTGCAGAGCTTGGAGTCTTTAACAGACACACTGAAGATTGCTTAAGCAATTAGTGACATGGTAAGACCAGGACCTTGGAAAAGTTAAGCGTTGTGATAGCTGAGACGGAGGATGGCTGAGAAGGTAGAGGCAGGGGAAGAAGATCAGAAAGAGTACAGGCAAGAACTGAGGGCCTGAACCTGGGGCTGTATGAAGGGGACAGATTCAGCAACTAAACATACAGGATGCCCAGTTAAATTTCAGATAAACAGTAAATAAATTTTTAGTATAAATGTGTCCCAAGTATGCATGAGATATACTGATACCAAACATTAATCGTTAATCTGAAACTCAGATCTAACTGGTCTTTTGTATTTTCCCCCTGCTCCAAGCAGGGGGAATGGCCAGTGAAAATATCTGGAGGTGGCGATCCAGAAAGACATCAGCCTGAGACGTTGTGGGGAAGGGGCCCTGGGATCAGATGAGCGGGGCCTCCTGGGAGCCTGGTCAGGGAGCCAGCTGCTGTCCTGGGTGTGGGGAGCCTGCGCTGGGTCCCTGATGGGACATTCTCGTGGCAGGTGGGTGTCTTGGCTGCAACGGGACATGGGGCCCCCCTGCTGAGCCCTGGTCTCTGGGTGCTGCGTCCATGGCCCCTGGAGGGCCCCTCCTTGCAGCACAGGAGGAGAGAGCCTGCTAAGGGCTCCCTGTATGGCTTGGCACTCAGGCTGTGGGCCCAGCAGGCCCTGGGAGGTGCCTCCTCCCTGTCCTGCTGGCTCCTCCCGCAGACTCCTATCTCAGTAAATCCAGACTTCTCTGTATCTTCAGAAGCGCTGAGGCCCCACCTCAGTCTGGGGTCTGTCTACCTGCGTGGGGGAAGCTCCTCTGAACAAGGCTGGGCCAAGGCAGCAAGGACAACTTTCCTTCCCCCCCGGGGGGCTGGCGGGATGGGGGACTCACAGGACCAGGGAGTAGGGGGACCAGCTCCCCAGTCTTTCTCCCTCCCGGGAAGCCAAGTGTTTCCAGCCCTGGGCTGCCAGAAGGCCCCGGGAGGGACATGTTTATGTTCCTGCTCTGGGGTCTGCCATGACTGCTGGCCTCTTCTCAGGAGCATGGACCCCAGCCCACATGAGGATCCTGGACCCCCACAATCACCATCTTTAAGGTCTCTCATCCTGGGCGGGAGCAGCCCCTCCTAAGATGAGTCCACACACGGGCCAGGTGCTGAGCTGGGGGTGGCGTGGGGATCTGGTTTGGTTTGAGGAGTCCCTCTTACAGTGATGGCTCTTTCCTATGGGTGCTGACTAGGAGGGCTTCAAAGCAGCCTGTCTCCACATCCCCCAGAGACCCCTATTGCCTACACCCCCTCATCAAGGGCCTGGGTAACTTTGCTGGTTACCCTGGTCCACCCACTGCCCTTTCTCCCTCTTGACCCGGACATACAGCCCTGGACAGCATGGCGGGGACCCCTTTTCTCAGCTCCCCTGCGCCACTAAGAGTCTATCCCTTTGTCATGAAACAACTGGACCTGCTGTGTGCTAAACACCGAGCTCCGTGCTCCAGGGGCCACCGTGAGACCTGAACAAAGTCACACCCTCAAGGAGCCAGGAGATCAACGAAGGAGACAGGGAGAGGTGGGAGAAAGTTGAGCAGAGTCGGAACTGGGAGTCTCTTTTCCAGAATCTAGAATCTACAGCCAGCCTTGCAGGAGGTGTGGCCAGTGAGTGGCCACACAAACGCGGACAAGTCCCCTGAGGTTTCTGAGTCCCCAGCGCCTGCTCGTTGACTGCGGCCAGTGTTACTGTCTCCTCTGACCCCACAGACCGTGAGAGCCAACTGACAGGGCCATTGTGAAAGCAGGCTGGTGGCACATCTCAGAGCTGGCAGGGATTATTTCCGTCTCTGTCGGAGCATGGCATCGTGCATTTGTTTGTTTTGAACATAAAGTGCGTCTCTGCAGAACTGGAGGACAAATTGTTCGATTTCAGCTAGGAACTTGGAGAAGGCCCACGAGGAAGGAACAGCAGAGGTGGGCCTGAGGGTACGAGAAGGATTTTCCAGGAAGATGAGAGAGGTGGGGCTGGAGAGGTGCAGGAACAGTGTCTCAGGCACCAGGAATGGAATGTGCAAAGCCACTGCGGTGTGAGAGAGAACCAGGCGCTTTTGTGGACCAGTGAGCAGCAGTCCAGGAGGCTGACACCCAGGATCTGTGAGGGAGGGTGGGCAGGACAGGCAGCCCCGGGGAAGCCAGAGCAGAGGGGTCACCCCAGGGTCAGCGTGGGGAGGCCTTTGCCTGCCAGCCTGGGGAGTCTGGACTTCATCCACTTGACAGCGAGGAGCCAAGGAAGGCTTTTAGCAGGAGAGAGGCACGATCAAAGACATGCCTTGCCTCCTCTTGACACTGTCTCCTCCTTACCCCATCTTCAAATCCTGCCTCCTCTATGGAGCTTTACCCACATGTCCCAAGTCCCCCTACTTGGGGGCACTGCCCCTGGCGAGGTGGCTGTCCTCCTCCTCCGAGTTCCCCATAGCTTCGTGTAGGCTGTGCATTGTGCATCCCGCGCTGAACCTGGCTGAACACGCGCACAGCATGCTCTGCGTCTCGCTCTGTGATGTTGGTGTGAAACCCTCAAATGCCACCACAACAAGCGTTGACCTACATCTCTGGGGTCAGGTCAGCTTGGATGGGCCAAGTCATGTCTCTGTTTGATTTTCCTGGATTACACTCAAGTTTAGTGACTGCAACCAAAAATAGTCCCCGCCTCCCTCGCGTTAGGAGAGTTGTCCTAGCTGGATCTGGTGGCTCTAGGTAATTTCTAACAACTAGAGGTGTGTTGTCACAGGTGAGGCACAGGACGCATAGCGAGAAGGGCAGAGAGGTGGCCTGTCTTTAAAGTCCCTGTGGATGGGGCACAGACTTCTCAGGAGTCCCTCGGTGATCTGCAGGTTCTAGCTTTATTCACAGTCTCCAGGAATTCTGCATGCAGAGCTTCAGTGGGTCCTCTGTTCTATCCTTCACTCTATGAGAGGGAAGTTGAGGCCTGAAGCAGGGAGGCACCAGCTAAGATTGCACTGGGAGTCAGTAGCAGAACCAAGCATAGAACCTTGCTTCCTGCTCCTGTGGGGTGTCCTTCCAGACCCTGGGCTGGTTCTGGGCATGAGAGCTAGACTGAGTTAGGGAGACCTTGCAGGGGAGCTGCTGGGTCCAAGGACAGAGCTGGAAGAAAAGGAGAGTCAGTGAGACACACCATGGGGATACCAGGACTGAGTGTCAGATGGAAGACCTGGTTCAGATTTGGTCCAAAACTGTACATCGTTGTGATGGTGCCACTCACACCCACGGTGCCCTGTCTCCCCAGTGAAAAGGATGCTCGATCTAAGAAAGACAGTATAAGCCTGAGTGTTGAGGAAACACAGGTATCAAGAAAGACCCGTAACTTGTAGAAAAGAGGGCCAGCTAAACAAGTATTTCTGATAGAATAATCCTGCACCCAGAGAATAGCATCTAACTTTAGATGGAAGCGGGATAATCAGCAAAGGCTTCCTGTAAGAGGAGGCACCTGAGATGAGTCTTGAAAGAAGAAAGAGAACTAAGCAGACTGCAAAAGGGCAAGAGGCCGTCAGCAGATCCAACAACGAGAACGAAACCAGGGAGCCATGAAGCTGTGTACAGTCATTTACACGTGCCCAGCTCAAGGGGGAAGGCAGGAGGCCAGGGAGGGACTGGGGAGGGGACCAGCTCTTTAGCAGTCTGAATTTATCCTACAGGTGTTTTAAGTTGGAGGGCAGCTTGTTTGGCTTTGTGATTTGAACGATGGCCCTGGCAGGAGCGTGGCAGCTGACTCAGAGGGAGCCAGGGCAAGAGGCAGCGGGGAATGCTGCAATTGACCAGAAGGAAAGGATGAGGGCTTGACCTTGGGCAGTGGTCGTGGGGACTTGCGGAGAGGGATGAGTTGAGAAACATTTAGGAGGGCAGGTTGTCAGGACCTAGTGACTGATTGGCCGTGTGGGATGAGGGAGGGGGTGGACTCAAGGCTGGCCTTGTCAGGGGCTGAGCAGTGAGGCAACCCCAGCCCCAAGGAATTCAAGGGGTGGAGTAAATTTCCAGACTCAAGGCTGATCTCAGGTTGAGACAACGGTGAGTCTTGGGTGCCCGTGTGTGAAGTGGTAAGGGGATGACAGAATCCCCAGAGGCAGCTGGAAACCCAGGGACTGAAGGTCAGGAGAGAGGCCTGAACTAGCAACGTAAATCTGAAATGATGAGCATATGGCGGTGGTGGGGACCGCAGACGAGGTGAGATGGCACAGGGAGGCTGAGCACGAGGAGGAGCCAGCCCCTCTCTGGGGACCCTGACCTTTAGGGGGTGGGCAGAGAAAGCGAGGGCCGGCGACAGGAAGAGATGATAGGAGGCCAGCAGAAAAAGTGACCTCATGCGGGCCAAGTGAGGAAGGGGGCCATGAGCGAGGGTGGGTAAGTGCGTTGACTGCAGCGGTCTCTGGTGAGAGAAGAACCAAAAAAGGCCCACTGGGAAGAATGAGGATTGCAGAGGGCCTTGTAGGATGGGAAAGCCCCAAGCACGTTTGGAGGTTTGCTGGAAGGAGGAAGTCTTAAGAGAGGGGTATTCTGGAGGCCCAGGAGAGGTGGGGTAGTTGATGGAGGGTCGGAGTGGGTGGCCCAGAACACAATTGTAAGCGTGGCCCGTCAGAAGCAAGAGGGACCGTCCTTTCCCTCCGATTCTGGACAGAAGTGACCATGATGGGTGTGGGGCTTGTGACTGGAGGTGGGGCGGGGCAGCAGGTCTCATCTGAAGGCCTTAACGGTTTTGATGAAGTGAGGCATCTCTAGGAACTGAGGTGGGCAGGGGTCATGAGGAGAGGTGAAGATCAGACATCAAAGAATCTGTGATGGAAATGGGAACGGGAAGCTGGCCAAAGCAGGCCAGGGGACTGTGGGGGGTGACACTGAGGAGTCAGCTGAGGCTGGAGAGCTTACAACTGACATGGGTCCCAAACTTCCTGCTTTGGGCTCTCACCAGCCTGAGTGTGAAGTTCACTGGCGTTGGCTCTGGGTGTTAGGCTGGACAGATAAAGGGAAGGGTGGTATACAGAGGAACCAAGGGTGCTGGTGAGAGGACCATTCGCATGAGCAAAGCACTGGAGCAGCTGGAGAATGTGGGCAAAGGGAAAGAGGCTTTGAGGCCAAAATGGAAGAAGAGGGGCAGCTGCGGGGGATGGTCTTGGGGGGGAGCATGCAACTGAGGACTGGACTTCAATAGGTGAGATGGGCCCTGTGAAGATCCCTGGGAAGGGGTGGCTGAAGCTCTGGAGAGTCCAGGTGTTGGATGGCATCCAAACAGATACTAAATACCATTAGGCTGATGGCAGGCCTCGGCAGGAGAAAGAGAGACCGTGATCTGGGGCAGGTAGGCAAGGAGGCACACGAAGGCGGCTGGGAGGGTGGAGTCGAGAGGGAGGAGAGGTTGTGGGGCTGGATGGCATTCCATCCACCTGAGGTTGATAGGATCTCGGAAATACCTGCAAGGATGCGAAGAGGGTGCAGGGACCTTGTGGGCCACTCACGGAAGTGAGATGTTAAAACAGGAAGAGCCTCCCCTGGGAAGGACTGAGGCTTCAGCATGGGAGTCCCAAGGTTTCCATCACGAGGCCAAAGACAGACGAAGGTGCTCTTGTGAATACTTTTTGTGTTCCTAAGAAGAAGTGAACCTACTTCTTAAAGGAAGTGAGTTCCAGAAGGGCCAGTGGGGAGGTTTGGGAAGGAAGGTGAGTGAGGCCTGAGCAGTAAGAGGAAAGGAGATGCGCCGTGGGCCATGACTAAGGATACAGGCTGAGCGGCATGGTGCGAGGATTCAGAGAGGCAGGGGCTTGGAGGATGAGGAGGAGTTTTCTTGGGGAACAGAAGCAGGGGGATGGGGTGGGAAAGGGGGAAGAGAACAAGAGAGAATAGCTGGTGCAAAGGCTCATTCATTCATTCCACAAATAAGTATTGAGAGTTTCTATGAGATGGAAATGGCTGGGGTACATCAGTGAACAAAAGGATGCTCCTTGCTCTTAGGGAGCTTACATTCTAGCTGGGATGGAGGGGAGATGGACAGAAAGAAAATGTGACAAGAAAATTTTAGAGTATGTGAGGAGGTGATGCGACTGTGTGGAAAAAAATGAAGCGGGGTAGTGTAAACTGGGTCAGGAGTCCTGTAGGCGGAGCAGGGCAGGGGGCTGGGCGGAGTGTGTTGAAATGGAAAGTGCAGTGGTCCAGGCAGGCCCATGTTAGCCCGGGATTCTGGGTCTGTGGAAAATTCTGCATTGTTTGACATGGATAGGTGGTAGGGGCTGAGGATATGGGAGAGGCACTCCTATGGTTACCCCGATGGACATCTTTGGGGGGAGTTTTAGACAAGAATTGGCTAGGTTGGTTGAGATGTGATGGGAGAAGGAAGGAGATGAAAATAAATTCATGAGCATCTGTTAAGGGCCAGGCCTCTCCAATCCCTACTGAGAAGCCTAGGAGTTAGGAAGGAACTTTATTTATTTGTTGCTACTTTACATGAAAATGATGGCAGTATTGAAAAGAGTTAGCACTCAGTTTGGTCCTGAATTCATTGCCTGAATTTTCTTCATGCATCCTCGAACCCCCTCATGAGGTCAGGGCCATTATTTCCATTTCCTGATGAGCAGCGTGAGGTTCAAAAGAGTCACACAGAGGCCAAGATCATGAACATGAGAGCCAGCCTGCTCTCCCCCTACCTGCACCCCCCTTACCAGCTTCATGACATCAGGCAGTTCCTAAGTCTTCCTGGACTCAGCTTCCCCTTCTGGAAGTAGAGATAATAAAAGCACCTGCCTTTATATAGATGTGGTGAAGATTAATGAGATAATATTACAGAAAACACAAAGAACAGAGCCCAGCACATAGTAGGTGTTATGGAGTGTTCCCTGTTACTAATGTTAATGTTCAAGGTGTTTCAGGTAGAAAGGGGAAGAGCAGGGTTTCCGATAGCCCGTGGTGGGACTGGCCCTGCTGACCCAGGCTCTGGAAGGAGGACTACATCCCCCACCAGCCCGGTCCTCTGCAGCAGGCATGTGACATATTGTGGTGTGATGTGTTTTTCCCTCATGGTGCAAGATGTGACTCAGAGGGCCATGCTGGGGAAATGAGCTTCTTGGATTTGCCCACCTCATCGCCCCTGCGTTCTTTAGAATTTCTCTGAATCAGACTTTATATCTGGCGCTGCCTCTCTCACCCGCCTTATTTTATGCAGAAAACAGCCCCACGTTTTCCCACTTGCTCAACAGCCGTCAAGATGCATCTTGGGTCTGGGGAGGGCAGCAAACGGAGGGAAGGGCCAAAAGGAAAAAGAAAGAAAAAGGAGGAAAGAAAGAAGGAAAGAGAGAGCCAGCAACAATCAAAACAAGCCTTTTCTCCCTGTATAGTCTGGGCAGCTTCCAGGAGGATAATGTCTTTCCACCGCGCATCGCCCCCCTCCCTCCCAGCCTGTTTTCACAGGAAGCAAATCCTGGAGCACTTTCAATGTGCCCCTCGAGGCAGAACAATGAGGCCCTTGAAGCCTCGGCCCCGCGCTTCCTCCAGTTATCCGGAGCCCCGGCCGAGCCCCTCCTGGAGCGGGGCGGGGAGGCGGCGGGCGCGGGGGGCGCGGGGACCCGCTCTGGGAACTGGGGGAGGGGGAGCCCGCGGGGTGTTGCGGAGCCGCACGAGGGAAGCCCATTAGCCAAATAATAGGTTTGGATCCGACTGTTTTGCCAAGGTACCCGGCATTTATCCGGCTCCCCGATTGGGGGCGGGGAGCTGGGAGGAGGCGGCGCGGATCCAATTACGGCTGCTCCTGCCCGGTCGCCGGGAGGTGGTGCAGGCTGGCGGGGCTGGCCGGGCCGGGCTGGGCCGCACCGGGCGGCGCGGGAGTCGGGGGCTCCGGCGCGAGGGCCTGGGCGCGGGGCGGGCGCGGGCGCCCCCCCGCCCGCGGCTCAGCTGCCCCATTGTTTATTGTGGAGTCTGGCTCGCCCCCCTTCCCGCCCCCCTCCCTCGTTCCCGCC